>JABACO010000039.1:194661-257161 GCA_013339895.1 Ephydatia muelleri | reverse complement strand
CATCACCACCCTACACAAGTACACCACTGGCCACACTACTCTTCCATCACCACCCTACACAAGTACACCACTGGCCACACTACTCTTCCATCACCACCCTACACAAGTACACCACTGGCCACACTACTCTCCCATCACCTCCCTGCACAAGTACACCACTGGCCACACTACTCTTCCATCACCACCCTACACAAGTACACCACTGGCCACACTACTCTTTCCATCACCACCCTACACAAGTACACCACTGGCCACGCCCCCTCCATCACCACCCTACACAAGTACACCACTGGCCACACTACTCTTCCATCACCACCCTACACAAGTACACCACTGGCCACACTACTCTTCCATCACCACCCTACACAAGTACACCACTGGCCACACTACTCTTCCATCACCACCCTACACAAGTACACCACTGGCCACACCCCCTCCATCACCACCCTACACAAGTACACCACTGGCCACACTACTCTTCCATCACCACCCTACACAAGTACACCACTGGCCACACTACTCTTCCATCACCACCCTACACAAGTACACCACTGGCCACACTACTCTTCCATCACCACCCTACACAAGTACACCACTGGCCACACCCCCTCCATCACCACCTACACAAGTACACCACTGGCCACACTAATCTTCCATCACCATCCTACACAAGTACACCACTGGCCACACTACTCTTCCATCACCACCCTACACAAGTACACCACTGGCCACACTACTCTTCCATCACCACCCTACACAAGTACACCACTGGCCACACTACTCTTCCATCACCACCCTACACAAGTACACCACTGGCCACACTACTCTTCCATCACCACCCTACACAAGTACACCACTGGCCACACTACTCTTCCATCACCACCCTACACAAGTACACCACTGGCCACGTTACTCTTCCATCACCACCCTACACAAGTACACCACTGGCCACGCTACTCTTCCATCACCACCCTACACAAGTACACCACTGGCCACGCTACTCTTCCATCACCACCCTACACAAGTACACCACTTGCCACACTACTCTTCCATCACCACCCTACACAAGTACACCACTTGCCACACTACTCTTCCATCACCACCCTACACAAGTACACCACTGGCCACGCTACTCTTCCATCACCACCCTACACAAGTACACCACTGGCCACGCTACTCTTCCATCACCACCCTACACAAGTACACCACTGGCCACGCTACTCTTCCATCACCACCCTACACAAGTACACCACTGGCCACGCTACTCTTCCATCACCACCCTACACAAGTACACCACTTGCCACACTACTCTCCCATCACCACCCTGCACAAGTACACCACTGGCCACACTACTCTCCCATCACCACCCTGCACAAGTACACCACTGGCCACACTACTCTTCCGTCACCACCCTACACAAGTACACCACTGGCCACACTACTCTTCCATCACCACCCTACACAAGTACACCACTGGCCACACTACTCTTCCATCACCACCCTACACAAGTACACCACTGGCCACACTACTCTTCCATCACCACCCTACACAAGTACACCACTGGCCACACTACTCTTCCATCACCACCCTACACAAGTACACCACTGGCCACGTTACTCTTCCATCACCACCCTACACAAGTACACCACTGGCCACGCTACTCTTCCATCACCACCCTACACAAGTACACCACTGGCCACACTACTCTTCCATCACCACCCTACACAAGTACACCACTTGCCACACTACTCTTCCATCACCACCCTACACAAGTACACCACTGGCCACACTACTCTTCCATCACCACCCTACACAAGTACACCACTGGCCACGCTACTCTTCCATCACCACCCTACACAAGTACACCACTGGCCACGCTACTCTTCCATCACCACCCTACACAAGTACACCACTGGCCACACTACTCTTCCATCACCACCCTACACAAGTACACCACTGGCCACACTACTCTTCCATCACCACCCTACACAAGTACACCACTGGCCACACTACTCTTCCATCACCACCCTACACAAGTACACCACTGGCCACACTACTCTTCCATCACCACTCTACACAAGTACACCACTGGCCACACTACTCTTCCATCACCACCCTACACAAGTACACCACTGGCCACACTACTCTTCCATCACCACCCTACACAAGTACACCACTGGCCACACTACTCTTCCATCACCACCCTACACAAGTACACCACTGGCCACACTACTCTTCCATCACCACCCTACACAAGTACACCACTGGCCACACTACTCTTCCATCACCACCCTACACAAGTACACCACTGGCCACACTACTCTTCCATCACCACCCTACACAAGTACACCACTGGCCACGCCCCCTCCATCACCACCCTATACAAGTACACCACTGGCCACACTACTCTTCCATCACCACCCTACACAAGTACACCACTGGCCACACTACTCTTCCATCACCACCCTACACAAGTACACCACTGGCCACACTACTCTTCCATCACCACCCTACACAAGTACACCACTGGCCACACTACTCTCCCATCACCTCCCTGCACAAGTACACCACTGGCCACACTACTCTTCCATCACCACCCTACACAAGTACACCACTGGCCACACTACTCTTCCATCACCACTCTACACAAGTACACCACTGGCCACACTACTCTTCCATCACCACCCTACACAAGTACACCACTGGCCACACTACTCTTCCATCACCACCCTACACAAGTACACCACTGGCCACACTACTCTTCCATCACCACCCTACACAAGTACACAACTGGCCACACTACTCTTCCATCACCACCCTACACAAGTACACCACTGGCCACACTACTCTTCCATCACCACCCTACACAAGTACACCACTGGCCACGCCCCCTCCATCACCACCCTACACAAGTACACCACTGGCCACACTACTCTTCCATCTACACAAGTACACCACTGGCCACACTACTCTTCCATTACCACCCTACACAAGTACACCACTGGCCACACTACTCTTCCATCACCACCCTACACAAGTACACCACTGGCCACACTACTCTTCCATCACCACCCTACACAAGTACACCACTGGCCACACTACTCTTCCATCACCACCCTACACAAGTACACCACTGGCCACACTACTCTTCCATCACCACCCTACACAAGTACACCACTGGCCACACTACTCTTCCATCACCACCCTACACAAGTACACCACTGGCCACACTACTCTTCCATCACCACCCTACACAAGTACACCACTGGCCACACTACTCTTCCATCACCACCCTACACAAGTACACCACTGGCCACACTACTCTTCCATCACCACCCTACACAAGTACACCACTGGCCACACTACTCTTCCATCACCACCCTACACAAGTACACCACTGGCCACACTACTCTTCCATCACCACCCTACACAAGTACACCACTGGCCACACTACTCTTCCATCACCACCCTACACAAGTACACCACTGGCCACACTACTCTTCCATCACCACCCTACACAAGTACACCACTGGCCACACTACTCTTCCATCACCACCCTACACAAGTACACCACTGGCCACTCTAATCTTCCATCACCACCCTACACAAGTACACCACTGGCCACACTACTCTTCCATCACCACCCTACACAAGTACACCACTGGCCACACTACTCTTCCATCACCACCCTACACAAGTACACCACTGGCCACACTACTCTCCCATCACCTCCCTGCACAAGTACACCACTGGCCACACTACTCTTCCATCACCACCCTACACAAGTACACCACTGGCCACACTACTCTTCCATCACCACTCTACACAAGTACACCACTGGCCACACTACTCTTCCATCACCACCCTACACAAGTACACCACTGGCCACACTACTCTTCCATCACCACCCTACACAAGTACACCACTGGCCACACTACTCTTCCATCACCACCCTACACAAGTACACAACTGGCCACACTACTCTTCCATCACCACCCTACACAAGTACACCACTGGCCACACTACTCTTCCATCACCACCCTACACAAGTACACCACTGGCCACGCCCCCTCCATCACCACCCTACACAAGTACACCACTGGCCACACTACTCTTCCATCACCACCCTACACAAGTACACCACTGGCCACACTACTCTTCCATCACCACCCTACACAAGTACACCACTGGCCACACTACTCTTCCATCACCACCCTACACAAGTACACCACTGGCCACACTACTCTCCCATCACCACCCTGCACAAGTACACCACTGGCCACACTACTCTTCCATCACCACCCTACACAAGTACACCACTGGCCACACTACTCTTCCATCACCACCCTACACAAGTACACCACTGGCCACACTACTCTTCCATCACCACCCTACACAAGTACACCACTGGCCACACTACTCTTCCATCACCACCCTACACAAGTACACCACTGGCCACACTACTCTTCCATCACCACCCTACACAAGTACACCACTGGCCACACTACTCTTCCATCACCACCCTACACAAGTACACCACTGGCCACACTACTCTTCCATCACCACCCTACACAAGTACACCACTGGCCACTCTAATCTTCCATCACCACCCTACACAAGTACACCACTGGCCACACTACTCTTCCATCACCACCCTACACAAGTACACCACTGGCCACACTACTCTTCCATCACCACTCTACACAAGTACACCACTGGCCACACTACTCTTCCATCACCACCCTACACAAGTACACCACTGGCCACACTACTCTTCCATCACCACCCTACACAAGTACACCACTGGCCACACTACTCTTCCATCACCACCCTACACAAGTACACCACTGGCCACACTACTCTTCCATCACCACCCTACACAAGTACACCACTGGCCACACTACTCTTCCATCACCACCCTACACAAGTACACCACTGGCCACACTACTCTTCCATCACCACCCTACACAAGTACACCACTGGCCACACTACTCTTCCATCACCACCCTACACAAGTACACCACTGGCCACACTACTCTTCCATCACCACCCTACACAAGTACACCACTGGCCACACTACTCTTCCATCACCACCCTACACAAGTACACCACTGGCCACACTACTCTTCCATCACCACCCTACACAAGTACACCACTGGCCACACTACTCTTCCATCACCACCCTACACAAGTACACCACTGGCCACACTACTCTTCCATCACCACCCTACACAAGTACACCACTGGCCACACTACTCTTCCATCACCACCCTACACAAGTACACCACTGGCCACACTACTCTTCCATCACCACCCTACACAAGTACACCACTGGCCACACTACTCTTCTATCACTACCCCATCCGATAGTGTACAGGGCCATGTACGTAACAATGCAAGTGTGTGCACAAGTGGGAGCCAGTATGAGTTCATGTACTATGTGTGAGCTGAAAGTTGTGTGAGACCGAAATCATTGCAGTCGTAGCCGAGTGGGCGTGGCAGATATAAGACGATGATTTTAGCAAGATGATGGCAAATAGGAAAGCTTTATTACACGACTAGAGGATGATGTGAGTGCGTAGCAAATAGCCTTACGCGTGCCGTTTTGAATACTGCTGGCGACGTGGGAGGCGCAAGGTTATACCATAATCTATGGTTATACTGCAACCATTCACTTGGGTCCGTTAATTTGGTACGATCGTCTGGAACTGAGCAGCGTTCTTCTTTTAACTTTCCCGCATAAACTCACTGCCTGAGTGAGACAAAAACAGTTGGGAACGGCTAGCTTAGTTTAAGGGAGAAATGGGTGGAACAAAGAAGTTATCAAAATTTATTGTGGACGGGTTGCATGCAAAAATGGTGCAATCGAGCGGGAAATGTGCATTAACTTTGCACAGCTGTATCTCCGTGGCGGATAGAGTAAAAATTAACGAACTGTACACATCAATAGCAACACGACCCCTGTACGTACATACGGAGTTTGAAGCGATTTAAACTCTCCTAGCTGAAGATGTGGCGGTTTTGTACCCCATGGGGTATCGGACTTCGTAGCATCAGCAAGGTACTAGTGCAAGGCCCCAAAATAAGTTTCCTCGTAGTTAAGTGGTGTAGTAGGAAGTGTTGAAAATAGGACGTCGATAGCGTTAACCGTTGGGAAGTTATAGCGATTCACCCGCGATGCATTTTTATAACATTTTATAATATATCCGTGGGGCAATTTTCGCGGAAACGGAAACTGTCCCATATGTAACAGCCATGGTACATATGTTGTCATCAATCTGTACCAGACAACATGTATGGGACAGAATTGGCTGTGATAATCTCACGTGCGCTCAACGTAAAAGATTGACTAAATCGCGTTGTGAAACCAGCGTGGGTTGAAAATGAGTGGAGCAATACTAATGGTGGCTACCTTCATTGCCTGGCTAGTTTTCGGAGGTGAGAATATTGGTGATCGTCGTATGATTGAACCTTGCGCTTTTTTATTTATATATATATATTTTAATTCTATTTTTAAATAGCTACCTACATGCATGCGTTTTTGTATAACAAATCGCAATTTAGCGATGTACTTCTCTCCACCGTATGCGCGGAGTTCCTCGACTACGGCTTTCGCGCGATATCAAATATCCCAGGCTCCCAGCGCAAAAGATTTGTACGCCAGACCATAGCTAGTACATAGAGAGTATAGTAAGGCTGGCAATAAGGGAATGGGATTTGTACCTCGTGCCCTCAAAATTGCACGCGCGGGACAATAGTCTCGTTCCCAGACCCTCATGTATATTGCAAATGCATATCAGACTGGGGACGAGACCACCATAGCTAGTACATAGTAAGGGGATGGGATTTGTACGCCAGACCATACATAACAGGCCCGGTGCGGATGAATGGGCGTGTCTGATGACGCCATGGTACATTTATTCATAGCTAATCCATTGTATGAATTCCCTCTGCACATTTACCGATCGTCTATAACTATTTGAACGTGTTAGTCTCACATTATAATGATTACATTATTTCATAGTCGTACTTTAACCATTGTATGCATTTCCTGCTGGGCAACTCTTTGCTCTCAATAAATGATCTGCCTCAGATCCCCGACATCCCGCACCACCCTATGGGCTTGACGTTCCCTATGCGTTCATTTGGAGAAAAAAAATCCTGTCTTGTGATCGTTTCAGGCACGGGCCGGGCGAAAGAAGACTTCAACGCGCGCGCGCTTTGCATGGGGCCACGCCCAAATTAATGTTTAATACTTGGGCACACCAACTTTGGACCGAGTGCGCCGGGCCTGGTGATTGTGTCCGCGTTAAAACTACTGAGAGGTTCGAAATCGTCCACATCTTCAGTTCGGTAGGTCTTGGTTCTTTTTATCTGCTCTGAAGCGCTTCACATACGTAGGAGAATATCTGTAAGCGTTTTAGGTGGGAAAAATATGACGGGCAAGTTCAGAAATTTGTTTGTTTTTTTTCAGGACGCATCGCACTTGTGTACCTTCTGTGCGCGGGCTGTTGTACGTATTGATAAGTGTTTTGTTGTTGGTTAGTCCTATTTGTATGTACTTGGCTACTTTTTTCGTCATACGAACCATCATTTCAGAATTTCTTCCAGCTGTGGCTCCATCTTGAAGCATAGTTACTAGTACGGAATTCTTATAAGTGCTGTAACGAGGAGTGGAGGTGTCAATTGGTGTTGATTAGACTCGTTTCCAATCCCCTTACTATACTATCTATGGCCAGACCACAATGGACCTTAAGGCCCTAGAATGTTTGCGCGTCCGAGTGACGTCATAATTAGAAGTGACGTTACATCCGGAGTAGATCCGTTACATCGCAGCTTGTCACCGTCAACAGAATGCACTATCGTAATTTTTTGTGCGAAGAATAAGAGCACTATTGCTTCCTGGATTCTTTCATCCTATACATCTGCCTGTGTAGCTGGGGAAGTGCGCACTTTTAGAATACCGTCCACGTGCATTGTATGCAGGAAGGTTGGAGGAAATGGTGTTTCTATGTTTAGAATTCCTCCAAAAAGTAACCAATTTAAGAGGGATGAATGGGTCAAATCGTTGCAACTGAACGAAGCCGATCTTCGGGACCATCACCGCGTATGTAGCCGCCACTTTCCAAATGGAGATCGCAGTCAAGTACCTCATTTATACCTTGAATGTCTAGTACACGTGCAAAATCCAAGACGTTTAAGGAAAAAAAAAAGGAAATTGGTATTCTTTATTGGTGCTCCTAGACGACGTCTATTTTCTGCAATATAGCAAACATCTGGTATATCATCTGGCATAGCTGTGACGCTGTGTTCATCCCTAGCCACTATTTTAAGGTGACCTGGAACTTGCCTGGCTCCATGTAAAAATTTAGTCCCCTAGATAGAATGACAGCTAGCCAAGAAGAAGCATGACACAAAGAGACCGATAACAGTCTACCATATATGGCAGCAGTGGCCTGGGCCTTGTTGCACTGCGTGGGAGCTGCTAGATGAGTGGCAAGACGAGACAAGGGAATCCAAATATTCACTACAATAATTCTGAAGAATTTGTCTTTGTTTGTAGGACACCCTATTATACACATGCATGCATATGGTATATGTGTGACAGTATAGATGTATTCATAGATGATACCCCAACAGCTATGAAGATTTTTTCCCAGGGTTGGGATGGGAATGACCAACTTGGTCCTGGAATTCAGTAACAATACAGTTTCAAACAACCGCTCACACTGTTCGACATCCCTAATACAAGAAAATAATGAAGCTCAAACTGTCAATGTGACATAGATTTGACCAGCAACTGTTGTGTGTTTGGAAACTATGACACTTGACACATTATTGTGGCATGTGTGTGTGTGTGTGTGTGTGTGTGTGTATGTGCATGTGTGTGTGTGTGTGTGTGTTGTGTGTGTGTGTGCATGTGTATGTGCATGTGTGTGTGTGTGTGTGTGTGTGTGTGTGTGTGTGTGTGTGTGTGTGTGTGTGTGTGTGTGTGTGTGTGTGTGTGTGTGAAGCTGCATGTAACCAGCTATTCAATATCACATTCATCAGCATTGGACACTTAGTACTTGAAATCAAACTGCTGGGTTGCATACGCTAAAACTGTTGGCCTAGAAGATGATGTTGCCTGCCTTTTTTGACAGTGTTTTCTATTTACACCTGTGTTTCTCAAGTCATTATGTTTGTTGAGTTTTCAAATCTTCCACCTCAGGCACCTGCCCACAGTTCACCCTCACCACCTGTCCTGGAAGATACATTACCTACACCTGTGTACTTAACTCAAGTGCTCCTCTTGGTGTGGTCACAGTGTGGAGTGGATCAGCCTTCCAATGTCCTCCTGCAAACCATATATCACTCACCCAGAAAGCCTTGGGAACAGTCCAACCATTCACCCCAAGGTCCTGTGGCAGTCTCTCTGCTGTGACAACCAATGTTACCTCAACGTGCTACACATCTGTCCTCACCATTCCTGCTGATCTGGCTCTGAATGGGACCACTGTTTTGTGTCAGGATGGCAATACTGGAGCTGTTGTGGGAAGTGGCACTGTGAATTTGAGAATGCCAGGTGGGTTGGCTTTTATATAATTATTTAATGAAGGTAATAAGTTTGTAGAAAAAGAATGTTCTTTGCAAAATGCAGTTCCCAGTCCTTGAATTGGTTGATATGCATTAGCTTCTATGTACGAATGCAGAGCAGTGCTGGGTGAATGTGTTTATAGCTAATGGTTTCTCTATTTGTGTAAAAAGCTTGTGCTTTAAACTGACTTGGGTTGGATAGGTAATTATTTCCATTCTCCCCCTCCCAGCCTCCCCTGGTCCTGTTGGGAACATGACAGTAACCAGTACATCTGGGGACCAGTTGACAGTGACCTGGACCCCTCCCACTACTGGTGGTGTTCATACCAGCTACAATGTCACTATCAATGACAGTAGTAGTCCTGTGGTCATAGCTGATAATGGATCACCAGTGTACACCCACACCTTCACTGGACTGGTCAGTGACACACTCTACACTGTCTCTGTGGTGGCCATCAACTGTGCTGGAGCCAGCAATGCAGTACAACACCATAGAAGAACATGTAAGGAGTTGTACTGTTGTGGTTCTCGAATTCCCATGGGTTCTATTCCCTTATATGTGTGCACCATGTACTTGTACTGCACAGTGCCATTTTAATCAATATATTCGCTGTCACATTATAGTGTGGCATTCTGCCATTTGAGATGTTTATGTCTTGTTTGTACTACAATCATACCAAAGTGTAGAAGTTACAGATTGTTACTTTTTTCTGAAGGTACCTTCACTTATATTTGTTGTGTATTCTGTGTGATCACTAAGTAGAATAATTAACCACCTGCCGTATGTTGTTGAATTTTTTTTTAAAGCAAAGCAGGTAGTTGAAACTATAAGGCACCCTAATTCATGCGTGAGCACTTTTCATGCAACATTACCTCTCAAGTTGTCCACAAAGATAACGATGTGATATGTTGTTGTGCAATATTATGCATTCCAATAGAAAAGCTTGACTTGTAGCTTTCTTTGCCAAGCTCTAAACCTGTCTTACAACAAAGACCATATTACTGTAACTTGAGGTATTGTGAAGTCTAGGAGATAATTAGCATCTCCATAACAAGCGAAAAGTGTAGAATCACTAAACATAGCCACAGTGCATTTAAATGGATTCTGTGTAATTGCACAACATTACACGTATGCATGCATGCATGCTGTGCTTTCTTGCTCATGTAAAGGCATATTAATGTTCTGGACTACATTATTCATCTCTTTGGTTTCAACATCTAACTCTACAGTGGCAGGACCTCCTGAAATTATACAGATGATTTTTTTATATAAAATATATAATATCTTATGTCATTTGAAGCTATTCTGGATACCTGTGGTAAGAGACTATTATTTTTGCTGATTTGTAGCTATGTCATTAACCATTCTCTTAGGGAGGCAGTGTGACTAAATACAATGTGAACGTAGAGAATGATGGTACCATCATTGGTCATGGCTCCACCAGCTGTACCACTTCACCATGTGTCTATGTCCAGCAAGTCTCTGCACTCCCTAGCAGTTACAACATTTCTGTAGCATCCATAAATGGAGATGGATCCATAGGTCCAGCAAACAGCACTACCATAAATGGTGAGCAAGGAAATATTAAGAGCATGTCAATATCCTATACACTGTACGCTCAGGAAGAGAGAAAAAGGTAATGGACCATGTAACACATTTTCTGTTTATAATAAACACATAAGCTTGTAGATATCTATCTATGTGTTTTGGGATTAACCTTTTTTAGCACTAGTTGTGTATGCACATGGTGTGTGGAGGTACAAGTGTTCTCCTTACAGCACATGCATGAATGTGCAGTTATTTAAGTCATTTCATACTATCTCTTCACTTCGCAGGCACAGTTGAGAACTATATTGATGCCAGTGTATTCTATCATGGCCCATCCGATGCAGTCATTGACTGTACATTCCTGAACAACCAGTCTTTCTACTGTGTGGTGTGCTGCAGTACTGATCCCTCTGTTCCTCCTGACTCAAGTGTGTACAACATCTCCACTACCAGAGGCACAGAGGTGACTGTCTCCCTACAAGGCCTCACCAGTGGTCAGATGTACTACTGCACAGCAGCTGGGACTGATGCTAATTCCTCTAGCTGTGGTGGTCTCGTGGTTGGAGGTGTGGAGGCATATTTTAACATCTCAGCAGGTAACGTTGTGTTGTGGGCTCACTCTTCAGGGTTTGTATATGTTGTTAGTTCCCCATTCCAGTTTAATTCCAACGATACCAGACTGTTGAGCTCCACTGTGTTTAAGGGATCCATGCATCTAGAGTAGGCTTTGTTCCCTTGTATATATAGTGCCAAAGCTAACACAGTGCCAAAGCTAACACAGAACTCTATGCAAATAGGGGTAAAAATGTGGCCAATAGCCACCTTACAAAACCGAATCTGTCCTTAAATTACACCTGTCTTTGCCGACTAGTGCCGTACTGTGCACTTGACATGCCACGTTGGAAACTCCTAGCCCCAGAATTCAAGGGTGTGTGTGTTTGTGATGGCTATTTGTGGGGGAGGGGGAGAATGTCCCACTATGGCATAGCCCAGAAGATCATCCTTATACAGTACACATACAAGCATACTGTGCCCTCGTTGTTCATGTACCTGTGTGTGAACCAGCTCTGTGTTAAGCATTATTAATCATCAGTGTTCATTGTTTTAACTTGATGGTATGCACTCTCCACTCACAACAGGGCTCAGTGGGAGTGGCCACCTCCAAAGCTCCACCATCATCATCATCCTCCTCTCTGCATTAGTCCCTGCCACTCTCGGATGGTAGTGGTCGAGTGAAAGATGTGTAATGTACATGTACAGGAGGAGACTAATGTCTATTGCACACGGCACCATATAGTACCCTAACTGAAACTTATGTTCTGTTGTCTTCAGGTAGCATTGAATTGTGTGTAAATGTGTCTTAATTAAAGCATAGATACTTCTGAAGTATCAATGATTAAAGTTACTTGCTAAGCTACTTACGTGGTCGTACCGGTCTGTGCTATGCTATACTGGTGTCAGAAATGGGATTTTTTTCACCATGTTGAAGTCTGAAGTGGAAAAGACCACGGAGGAAAATGTGGTGAGTACAGCATTAGCAAGAGGAGTGCGGATGGGCCTCCGGCCACCGCCTTGTTTTTCAGCCAGTGGCAACTGGGAATTGTCATGACTTGAGTTGCATGCTTTGCAAGCTGTTTGAAAACTTAGGCAATGTTTTATAATGACTGCAGAATAATGGAAGGATGTGTGCACCTGGGAAGGAGGCACCATGGATACAATACAATAGATAATGATAGCACCACATCACTATGGGTGCTACACTAGCACCATGGACGATGAGTCTAACACCAGTGAATGAGATAAGGAACCATAACACTGTCTCTTCTCTATATCTTCTTGTAGCTGTATCTTCTTTCCACATGTGGATTGCTGTGGCTGGTGAACAGGAATGACTTCAACAAGGTCTGTCTACCTTATGTCATCACATTGCTAGTAGCCATATGCTACAGACCTCTGCTCTTCAACCTGGCCAGGAGCTTGGTAGACCTGAACGTGTGGGTCCTCTTGGTAGCCAAGGCCATGGTGGGTGTGCTGGTTGGTGTGTTGACTTTGCAACTTTGTCGAGCTTTAGCTGTGTGAACATTGGTTGTTGTTCAATTTGTTATTTAATATCATTCAAGCACCGAATATCAAGATGCTATAACAAATTGGAAAGCTTAGTGGTAATCACGTTTTTGTTAAAAGTAATTAGGTCTGACCTGGTCTGATTATTGGAGAGGAGAAAGGAGCTGGCAAACACAGGAAAAAGTTAGAAACATCCAGGCATGGTTTTCAGGGTGGTAAAACCACTCTGGGATTGGATGTCTAGCGTGGGATAGCGTAAAACCATCCTGGGATTGGATGTCTAGCATGGGATAGCGTAAAACCATCCTGGGATTGGATGTCTAGCGTGGGATAGCGTAAAACCATCCTGGGATTAAGCACCCAGGGTGGGAATATCGTAACAACCATATGGTCTTGTCCTGGTTTTGTCAAACTAAAACCATGTTGAAGCAATGAATAAACACTTTGTATTCATTGCTTCAACATCGTTTTTGTTCACATACAGGTAGTGTCAGTGTTTAACCCCAACAACACTCTCCGCCATCTTGAGATATCCCTGGATACCACTGGTATGAGTAACAATTTTTAATGGTTATGAGTTATTACCTTCTATCTCCAGGGGGGCAGTGTGAGTGTGTACACAGTGAGGGTTGTTGGACCTCTGTTGGTCAGGGTTCTACCAAATGTACCACTTCACCATACTGTCAGTGTATGCGGCCCAACAAGGACTCAGATAAGTGGCTGAATGATGGAGATGAAACCTAAGCCACCACAAGAACGGCTCATGCTAGTCTGTTTCCAAGCTGAGCTATTTGCAGGTGTATCAACTTCAGTGCACTCAGAGAAACACTCATGAACATGACTAGGAGGAGTTGTGCAAGAAATATTATAAAACTAATATGGGATTGTTTCCGCAAACATTTTATAATGTACATTATAACATTTCCAGTATGCGCAATAGAAATGTAACACTTGCGTTGAAATGTATGGCTATAATTAAACATTCAGAACAATACAACTCCATGACAGATACTCCGATTCTCAATGCGTAAGAAGCAATGTGTAGAAGCCATTTCAGACTTCTAGAATATCAAGAATGTGAAATCTTGAAGAAAAAAAATGCGTTAGATCCCTTTTCGAGGAAACAAACCTATATACAAATGCGAAAACCTATATTAACAATTTGTCTGCTGGACCATCATTACGTACTGCACACCTTGCTAGCAAAGCTCTAGGAACATGATCCAAGTCGGGATAGTGTTTGCTTGGCTTCCAATCCCCAACACCCATAATGCTCAACTGCAAGGGGATACATACCCAACCCAGCACATGCGGTCATTTGCTTCTTTGTTCAGCTGCATATGCTGCAGACCCAGCCGTCACACTTGCTTCAGTTCATGGAGCTGTGATGCAATAGTGAGGTCAAGTGCAGCTGGCTTGATCAGAACATCAGCTGGTCGTGTCTTGATCTTCTCTGATCCCCATCCAATTCCCATCTCTACATGACAGGCAAGGTGACAGTACTCGACGAAAACATCTCTTAATCTGTTATGGCGTGTAACCACGTCACCACCATGTTTGCATGTCAGGGAGGAGTGATGGCCAAGGTGGTCCAGCGAATCACAGTGATCCACATAAACCATATGCAATCAAAAACTAATAATATTGAATGGTTAGGGCAATGCACCCATGTTATTCCTTCAGCAACCACCATTTCAAAGTAACTTGAAATTCATTGGGCTCAAGGATGTTATTTCACCATTTCAAAGTAACTTGAAATTCATTGGGCTCAAGGTGGGATTGCAATGCTGGTAAGGGGTATGGCTGATAACCAAATTGAAGTATGGGGTGAGATATGGACAGTAGATGAGCTTTATCAGGAATGAAGACTAAGTTTCATGAGCTGGTGATCTTTGAGGTTGGCAAAAAGAACCCTTTCTTAATGCTCTGTGTCAGTGATGTCATTGGCTGGGATGGCATCAGGTGGAGAAAGGATGGCATTATATTATTATAATAATTTTGATGCACCCTGCAGCTGATCCACATAAACCATATGCAATCAAAAACTAATAATGAACAACCTTCATCAGCATAGATGGTACAATATCTTATGTACAGATGGAATTTGTTTTTTTTTTTTGTCAATTTAAGAACATTAAGGGTGGAACGAAACTTTGTGTCCAAAAACTAAATAGGAATTACATTTGGCTCAGATACAAGCATGATGGCACCACCAAGAGTGATTATCTCTTTCAATACTATCTCAGGATATCACAGATCCACAAAGGGACATACATGCATACTGTGGGTGGAGCATTCTGTTTGATCACAACTAAATGGGCACTACAGAATAGGTATAAACGTACTAGGATTTAAATGGTTACATATTGTAATTAATACCAAAAGGCTATTTTATAAGCTGAGGTGGGGCTTAGCAAATGGGATCATTTCCGCGAACAGGGACCTAGCGCAATTACCAGTACACACAATAAAAATGTAGTAATTGGGTTGAAATGTATGGATAATTAAACTTTCAATGCTTTACATATTCTATGTTGTCATTTACTGCATATCATGACCAGACGTTAAACTCAAGTTATTGAGATCAGCTGCGATTTCTGTGAAGTGGATCACTGATTGATAAAAAGGCGTAAAACATATCCTTCTACTGTACTCTTCCATAAGCAGCATTGCTCTCTATTAGAATGACATCTATCTTCTTCTGATTAATGCCCACCACCTCATTAGGTGCATTAGGAGTGTAATGATGAGGTGATGTAGTTTTGGATCTTGTCTTGAAGATGCATACGGTCACCAACACTCCCAGAGAGAAGGCCATGATAAATGTAATGGAGAAGGTTATACCAACAGCAGTAGAAACATCAATGGAGGGCACATGGCTGGCTGCAAAGAGACACCATACACTTATATATATAACAAAAGAACACAAATCTGAACACTTTAAACTATTTTTTTTTTCAGCCTTCTATTAGCACCCCGAGCTGTTTGGTGTACCATAGGTCGGACACATGTTTAAGCAATTTTGATAGCTAGGTTATTTGTTCTCCCATTCAACACTGGTTATGCATACAAATAAAACTAATGAATAGTAATGAGGCAGTTGGGGTTGCTAGGTACAAGTGCAATTGATTGACATAAGGGGTAAGCCACAAAGATGGTGTAACTGGTAGCAAACACAGAGACTTGTTGGGCATAGAGACATGGTGAAGTGGTACATTTGGTAGAACCCTGACCAACAGAGGTACCACCAGTACCAACAACCCTCACTGTGTACACACTCACACTGCCCCCCTGGAGATAGAAGGTAATATCCAGGATTCTCAAGATGGTGGAGAGTGTTGTTGGGGTTAAACACTGACACTACCTGTATGTGAACAAAAACGATGTTGAAGCAATGAATACAAAGTGTTTATTCATTGCTTCAACATGGTTTTAGTTTGACAAAACCAGGACAAGACCGTATGGTTGTTACGATATTCCCACCCTGGATGCTTAATCCCAGGATGGTTTTACGCTATCCCACGCTAGACATCCAATCCCAGAGTGGTTTTACCACCCTGAAAACCATGCCTGGATGTTTCTAACTTTTTCCTGTGTTTGCCAGCTCCTTTCTCCTCTCCAATAATCAGACCAGGTCAGACCTAATTACTTTTAACAAAAACGTGATTACCACTAAGCTTTCCAATTTGTTATAGCATCTTGATATTCGGTGCTTGAATGATATTAAATAACAAATTGAACAACAACCAATGTTCACACAGCTAAAGCTCGACAAAGTTGCAAAGTCAACACACCAACCAGCACACCCACCATGGCCTTGGCTACCAAGAGGACCCACACGTTCAGGTCTACCAAGCTCCTGGCCAGGTTGAAGAGCAGAGGTCTGTAGCATTTGGCTACTAGCAATGTGATGACATAAGGTAGACAGACCTTGTTGAAGTCATTCCTGTTCACCAGCCACAGCAATCCACATGTGGAAAGAAGATACAGCTACAAGAAGATATAGAGAAGTGACAGTGTTATGGTTCCTTATCTCATTCACTGGTGCTAGACTCATCATCCATGGTGCTAGTGTAGCACCCATAGTGATGTGGTGCTCCCAGTGCTAGTGTAGCACCCATAGTGATGTGGTGCTATCATTATCTATTGTATTGTATCCATGGTGCCTCCTTCCCAGGTGCACACATCCTTCCATTATTCATTATAACTTTGCCTAAGTTTTCAAACAGCTACAGAAAGTTCATTATTATTATGTATTATATATTTGGGGGAGGGGGGGGGGGGGGGGGGGGGGGGAGAGGTTATGTATTTTTAGCAATAATGTAGCATCGAAGTAGGTGGATTGGGAAGGGGTACCTCCATTGGTGTGACGTGTATTATGTATTTCCTTCCACTCGCTCGATCTGAAAAACAATTGCACCCCCTGTGACACGTGGTCCTGTAGAGGCTTCATCTTCAGTTTCGTGTTTCTGATGTCTCGTACCCAGTCCTAATTGCGTAATCGCTTGCGGCAGTGGGCATCAAAAAGAACGTTGGCCTAATTGCTCTTACTCCAGATCACAAAATTACTTGGAAAATGCTTGGAGAAGAAAGGCAGTTCCTGCAAGATTTCTCCTACATGCGGTGACTATTAAGTACCCAAGCAACCTTGGGCGGTAAGAATTCTTCAATAGGCTTTGTTATTATTATTTTTATTGCACATAGGCCTAATTACAGTTCTAGGACTTATTGAATAGGGATTATTTATATTTACCGGGAGTACCCTAGGTATATTAAGCGGAAATATTTATGACGCTGTTTGAGCAGGGCTATCTTGGCAACGATTGGCGCTGCGCATGTATGTTTCATATATTCAGGTATCCACATCATCATCCCCTTACAAAATTTTGTTCATGTTGTCGCACTGGGTCCAAACGCAACGATTGCAGCTACCCTCTACTCTGTTGAATGCAGCGTCCCGTGCTAAAAGCCACATGCTGCGCGACTTTCGGAATTTTGCTACATATTGCCGAACTATGCTAACTGATATCCGCGGTTGAATTCGTTGGCAACATATTCATTGTTGCAGGTTACCTGATAGTGAGGAAGCATTGATTATAAGGTGTTATGATATATCTGTGGTATAATTATCGTTTAAAATAGTGTGCCTTTTGTTAGAAGTGTGTTTGGTATGCATGTAGAGTAGTAGGTTGTTGTGTTGTAGCTGCTTGTTACCCGCTGACACGACTTTGATATGCTTCTCGGTGAAATCTTATGTGTAGCCCCGAGAATTTCAAGAGCAACCACAACGAAGCATTGTGGCTGCATTTGCATCTATGTAGAATAGTGCATACCAGCAGCGCTAACCTAACTACTACGTAACTATAATCAAGACACAATTCAATTCTACCTAAAGACTACAGAACATAAGTTGCAGTTAGGGTACTACATGGTGCAGTGCACAAGTAATCTCTAATAACATGCATCTTTTAATGGCTAGTTCCATTGATATTTCGATCTACGGTACCTTTTTTCAGACCACAGGTGAGGCTGTGAGTGCAGTGGCTGTTAACCAAGTCAAGATCAAGCTACCTCCAGTACCCGATGAAGAGAGTACACCAGGCTTCCTATTTTGTAAACCATTCCTGTTATGGTTTATGCTTTGTGTGTGTGTGTGTGTGTGTGTGTGTGTATGTGCAGGTGCATGTGTGTGTGTGTGTGTGTGTTTGTGTGTGTGCATGTGTGTGTGTGTGTGCATGTGTGTGCATGTGTGTTTGTGTGTGTGTGTGTGCATGTGCAGGTGCATGTGTGTGCATGTGTGTGTGTTTGTGTTTGTGTGTGTGCGTTAGTGCATGGGCATGTGTGTGTGCGTGTGTGCGTGTGTGTTTATGTGTGTGTGTGTGTGTGTGTGTGTACACTAATGTGAGTACCAGCACCTGGTCCTGACACACCCATAACGTGAGTACCAGCACCTGGTCCTGTCACACCCATAATGTGAGTACCAGCACCTGGTCCTGTCACACCCATAACATGAGTACCAGTACCTGGTCCTGTCACACCCATAATGTGAGTACCAGCACCTGGTCCTGTCGCACCCATAATGTGAGTACCAGCACCTGGTCCTGACACACCCATAATGTGAGTACCAGCACCTGGTCCTGTCACACCCATAATGTGAGTACCAGCACCTGATGGCACTATAACACCATGATTGTCAGCACCTGGTGTTACTACAGTACGACACATAATGTGATTGGCAGCACCTGGTGTTACTATAGCACCCATAATGTGATTGGCAGCACCTGGTGTTACTATAGCACCCATACTACAGTACTGCTCATCCACAAAGTTAAACTCGCCATTACACCCACTCATGCTTGATCTTCTTTGTACTGTTAGCACAGATAGGCACTAAATTAGTTACGAGGATTCATGCAGTCAACAGCGAGGGTCGGGAAATGATGCGTGAGTGGTATGTTTTATCAAGAGCGATTGAGCATGTAAACTTGAGGGTGTCTGCCCAGTGTTGGAGGAAATGCATACTTGGTTGTGTCAACAACTCTATCAAGTAGCCCCCCACTGAAAATAGTTCGAGAACCTAACATTTGCCAGCAGGTTTTCATTGCTTTGCTCATGTCTTACGTCCATGATTTGAGAGATTTGGCCTAGGGGGAAAGTAGTTGTGAGGCCCATGGGTTTAGTCCGTCCAACTCCAATCATTTCAAACTTGAATATCCACAGGAGAAGTGAGGGTGGTGCTTCCATTCTATAGGCACCACCAACAGTAATGCATGGCTGTGGCTGTGCTCACATCTTCCCCATGCATAGCTGTGCTCACATCTTCCCCATGCATAGCTGTGTTCACATCTTCCCAATGCATAGCTGTGTTCACATCTTCCCCATGCATAGCTGTGTTCACATCTTCCCCATGCATAGCTGTGTTCACATCTTCCCCGTGCATAGCTGTGTTCACATCTTCCCAATGCATAGCTGTGTTCACATCTTCCCCATGCATAGCTGTGTTCACATCTTCCCCATGCATAGCTGTGTTCACATCTTCCCCATGCATAGCTGTGTTCACATCTTCCCCATGCATAGCTGTGCTCACATCTTCACAATACACGGCTGTGCTCACTGCAGCCACAAACATGAGTGAGCTGTCACTATACGACATCTTTGGCCTGGGTCCTGTAGTCACATGTGCTATTCCTTGAACTGATTACATAGTACACTCTAGACACCAGTGCCCAGCCCTTCTTACCAAAGCAGAAGTGGTTGCATTTCTAAATGTCTAGTCATCAATCACTCTTTTGCAAAGCATTGTTTGTGTGCAAAGCTTTCCCTATTACAAAACAGATTTTTATTTACGACTCGAGCATGCATGGTTGCCAAACACTGCAAAGTTGTTGTCTAATTCAGATCTCAGAGTGTCAACAACCCAGCCACATTACTGTTGCTTAGTGACCACAAAGCACAGCTGTCCTTTATAAACATGGCTATGACCTATCTGGACAGTAGGGTCTAGGGCACGTAATGTGTTTATATTAGAGAGACATGCCACTTATTGTGTCTTCACATCTCTCAGGCTTATGGTACCTCTGCCTTCTGACAAGTATCTCAGCTTCTTCGGTGTCATCAAGAGTGCCTTTGAAGCCCAGCAAGATAAGGAAGGAGAACTCAGTAAGGTGAGTGATGGACCCTGTGTCTTTTGTGGTTAGGTGTAGGTGTATGCTTGTGTATGAAGCAAGGGGTGACTGAGAGGGATGGTAAGAGTTTGCATATGTGATGACAGGAAATGAAAAGAGGTGTGACATAATTGTGTCTTCATTTGGTTCTTTTCACAACCACATGTTCTGACTTCCAAAGATATCCAAAAGTGTTGCAGCCATTTTGGTACGTTGTGTGTGTGTGAGTGTGTGTGTGTGTTGTGTGTGTGTGTGTATTGTGTGTGTTGTGGTGTGTGTGTGTGTGTGTGTGCACGCATGTGTGTGTGTGTGTGTGTGTGTGTGTGCACGCATGTGTGTGTGTGTGTGTGTGTGTGCACGCATGTGTCTGTCGTATGTGAGTGTGTGTCTGGTAGATTAACACACCTCTCACTCCTCACAGAAGTGTGCACTCAGAATTGGAGCTGTTGGTGCTTTGTAACCATTGGTTAGAAACTCTGGACAGGGCTCTGGTAAGGGGTGGAGCATTGGGTGTGGCTAGAGTTTTTAAGGGGTGGAGCACTGGGTGTGGCTGGAGGCATTGCTAAGGGTGGATAGTGCATGTATTCAAAGTCATTGTGCACAAAGACTTGTTGTAGCCAAAGTGTGGTGTGTGTGTGTGTGTGTGTGTGTGTGTGTGCACGCATGTGTCTGTGTGTGAGTGTGTGTCTGTGTGTGTGTCTGGTAGATTAACACACCTCTCACTCCTCACAGAAAGAATGCAGCTCTAGTACTTGGCTCAAGGCTAAGAAGGACTGGGTGGAGCTTACTCTCTCTGCTCTCCTGTACCTCTCGGCTGAAGTGGGAGGTGGGTGTGGTGAGGGGAGGAGGAATGGGGACGCATTGACACACAGAGGCGCAAAGCTTCAGAGTGAAAAGCCTCTTACATTGTACATGTACTTGTGCATCCCAGTACTTGTATGTGAATGAAGTCTATGAAGAAGTGCATTTAGCAGAGAAGAGAATCATCAGAGTGGCTATACATTTGGTGAAGTAGACATCATCTATTGGAAAGGCCCTGGTGATAGCTGATAGCCACTTTGATGATTCTCTTCTCTGCCAGTGCTATATGCGCATCTTCGAGGAATTCACTCACTACACTGATAGCCAATTGTTGTCAATGAAGCATTAGTCTTAAAAAAAAAGTTAGAAACAGAACAGGCTAGTGATGTGTGGGAACATTTTGGTTGGCACAGAAAAGCAACGAGGAGGAATTTGATCTTCTGTTCGGACAAAAAGATCATTGGTAAACATCATCACATTGAAGACGAATACCAGATGTATCTTAAGGAAGTTGAAATTAATTTTAGAAGAGAGGATCCAATTGAGTGGCGGAGAAAGCATGTCAAATGGGCAAGGAAATATCTAGCTACCAGCCTCGATGCACCATGCTAGGACCAGAATTTGTACAAACTCCATCTATTTGATCGAAATGAGAATAAATATACCTTTGTTGAGCCAAATAGAAAAAAACATTGGCCCATTGGGGGAAAATCGTGTGTTAATTATAACATCATCTAATATGTGCTGTGCTTAACGATGTAGATCTAAGCGAATGTTAGAAGTTACGGTATTTCAGAATTCTAACCCGATTAAGTGCTGTGTGAAATGTGGCTTTGTACCGCTGTCCAAGAACGCTTGAGTTTAGAGCAAACATTTCGTCAAATTTCTGTCTGACAGCACTGACATTTGTCGTCAGCATATAAACCGTTGAAATAATCACGACTCATGTTGTATTGCGTCATAATCTTCGAATTAACACACAATTTTCTCCTAGTATACAATGGCCGCCAAAGTTTTGATTGTTCCCGGGATGACGCTGCAAGTGGTCTTGTCCCTTTGTCTATATAAAAGTTGTTCGTTCAAAATATCGTTTGCCCAAGACAAGTGACTATGTGATGGACGATTTGACCAGTCATGAGGGAAGGGCCAACTGGCTTATATAGTCAACTAGATATCAATATGAACCTGTTCAGTTTTGTGGATGTGCCATGTCCGTGGGACATCATTGGCATGAATTGCTGGTATGATAGCAATTACTGCTGCAAACTGGGCAGTAGGAAAATATTACAATTACACTACGTGTCTGGAAACAATGGACACAGGTCAGTAGGCCTGATTACATAACTGAATTGTTTATAAGAACAGAGGTGCACAGCTTTGAGTGGAAAGCCTCTGACATTGTACTTGCATTCATTTCCCACTGATACTCTGGGTACTTGTATGTTTAATAGTGTTTTGTCAGAGTGCAAGACATCAGACCTTCCCAGCTCACTGCATATCCATTACCTTTTCCCAGCGGTGTGCACGTTTGATTCATTGCCACACTTCATTCCACTCATCGAGTTCAGGGACCGAATTGACCACTGGAAGTGGATTGGTCAGTTTTATTGTGTGCTTTGGATCTTGGTATGCCATCATCTCACTTGGTGTGCAGGTCAGGATAGAGACTCAGAAGTGGAGCTGTTGGTGCTTTGTAACCATTGGTTAGAAACTCTGGACAGGGCTCTGGTAAGGGGTGGAGCATTGGGTGTGGCTGGAGGTTTTAAGGGACGGAGCATTGGGTGTGGCTGAAGGTTTTAAGGGGTGGAGCATTGGGTGTGGCTGGAGGTTTTGCTAAGGGTGGAGCATTGGGTGTGGCTGAAGGTTTTAAAGGGTGGAGCATTGGGTGTGGCTGGAACCATGCTTGAGGATGGAACATTACAACAGTTCCCACTTTGCCTTTGGGATGGATTTGATGGGCTTCTGTCTTTGTCTTTGTCTAAACTGCTGTGGTTTGGTGTGTATGCACACCATACATGGTGAAAAAAAATCACTGGGTCACCATTTATTCCTTATTCCATACCCACATCACACAATTGCACACACACATGCACACAACACACACACACACACACACACACACACACACACACACACACACACACACACACACACACAGCCAGTCATTGACTACTCTGACTATGATCCACCAACCCCTCGAGTGTGAGTTTAGCACTTCAAATGAACGTGGTTATGTTTGAGGATGAGCAAAGTACAAAGTCAGTGTGGCCATATTGTGTGGCCACAGGTTAAAAGTAGTCAGGGTTGCTGTCATACCAGGCTACATTGTACCAAAGGATTGTGATCAGTCTCTTGTGTGTTGTCATTTCACAGCTGGACACATGCTGTTTTCAAACAGATCACACCTAGTGAAGTGCAACGCTTCAGAGAGCAGGTGTGTGTGTGGGCGTGTTGTGTGTGTGTACCATAACAAGCTACTGGAATGGAGAACCAAGGTCACATGCATAACCAGAGGGGTGTGTGTGTGTTGAGTTAGTCAGTAGGGATGTGTATGCACGAATCATGTTGTTTTGTTGTACACAGTTTTCAGTGTGTTGAGGACAGGGGTATCATCATAATGTACATTTCCACTGCAGGAGGTGGAGAGATACTTGCAACCTCACAAAGCCTACACTTTCAACATACATGGCTACGAAGCTTCTGTTGGACCTGTCAAGGTACAGTCTCTTCTAGCTACACAGTAAACATTTGGTTTCCTAGCGTTCCTTTAGTATTTCCTGTTGGCTTTCTTGAGAGTTGTGTATTGACTGTGTGTGTGTGTGTTTGTGTGGTGTGTGTGTGTGTGTGTGTGTGTGTGTGTGTGTGTGTGTGTCTTTGGAACAGGGTGCTCGTGCTACACAGTAAACATTTGGTTTCCTTGCATTCCTTTAGTATCTCCTGTTGGGACATCTTTAATTACCCTTTCTTGAGAGTTGTGTATTGACTGTGTGTGTGTGTGTGTGTGTGTGTGTGTGTGTGTGTGTGTGTGTGTGTGTGTGTGTGTGTGTGTGTGTGTGTGTGTGTGTGTGTGTGTGTATGTATGTGTGTGTGTGTCTCTTTGGAACAGGGTGCTTGTGCTCCCAGTAGAAGGAGAGAGGAGAAAGCAGGGCCAGGCGGGACACGCCCTCTTGGTTGCGGAGTGACCAAACTGTGTGACCATCCTCTTCCTTGGTGAGCATGTGATGTGCATGTGACCTATGTAGTGTTTGGTGCAATCCATTGGATGGGGGAGGGAGGCATTCATTCCTTGAATATGGCATTCTTTGGGACTCAGTAGTATAGCAAGTTCATTGTCATCAATGTTGTTAGTTCTTTGGAATGTCGTGTGTGAGCACTTGCTTTGCCCATTGCACACTGCTCTGTGCATTTATATAATCAAACTTACTGTGTTTGAAAGAATTCCTTCAAACACAGTATGCTTGATTGATGATAAGCTATACTGTCCTATATGTTCTTGAATTCCAAGTAATGCCACCTCAGGCACATCCATGACACAGCATTCATAAGGATGCCAATATGAGGAGCTAAAGTTACAATGTTCTCTTTCCTGCATTCAGTGAGAGATGCAACTTCTCGCCTACCCAATGGAGAAGGGACCAGGATTGATGTAAGTGATGTGGGATAACTCATTATGTGCGTGTGTTCAGAGTACAGTACATGTGTTTGACATTCCCTGTATATATGTGTGCTTGTGACCAGTATGCCATTTGTCCACATAGCTATGCATACTGGTGCGAGACTCACAGTACCTTCAAGAGACGGTCTCTGACACTCAGGTGTGTTGGTGGGTGTGGATGATGATGCATTACACTGTATGTGTACAGTACTTGTGTGTGACATTTTGTGTTGTTTATAAATATGAAACGTACTAAGTGTGTGTGTGTGTGTGTGTGTGTGTGTGTGTGTGTGTGTGTGTGTGTGTGTGTGTGTGTGTGTTAATGCTCTGATGGTTGGTACTGGCAGCTGAACAATGCTGTTAGTGGTGCACTGGACAGACTCCACTATGAGAAGGATCCATGTGTGAGATATGACAATGCCAGGAAGCTTTGGATATATCTGCACCGAGGAAGAAGCGAAGAGGAATTTGGTGTGTTCTCCTCTCCCTCCTCATCTTGTCTACATTGGTCCTCCATTTGCAGAGCTCATCCACTGGGCCAGTGAGGTGGCTGCCAAACAAAGGAAGTACTTCATGATGTCCAGGCCAAAGATAAAACCTGTAGGTGGTCACTATAGTAGAATGTTCATCAGTTATGTAGTACAAACATCGGTTTTGATTGGTGATCAGAAATTTGAAATTGGGTATGGTGGGTGATATTTGCTAGGCGTAATGTTTGCAACTACATTCCTCATCTTCAGGACTATTTGTGTTGTTATTTAGGTCTCCCCTCACCTTAACCATTACTGCCCTTTTGAAACAATAGAGAACATATCATCAGTGCCAACTACACACCACAATACTGTGCTTCAGTTAGAAGAAGTGGCAGTATGAATCATGTGCAGTGTGATGTCCACTTGTGGGCAACAAAGGGCTATGGATTTCTGTCGAGTCTGCAAAAGTAGACCTGAGTAGATGTCTTTAGCATGTGTCATATCTTGTGGTCTGACAAAACAGCCTGTGCTATTATAAATTGTGGTATTTTGGACAGATGTAATGTCACTCATCCCCAGACCCAGGCCACTCCTCCCACCCAGAGTGGCTCCAAGACCGCACCTGTTGCCATTGTGTCGTCCGGGGGGAAGCAGGTGGTAGTGGCCGGTATCATGTCCGGGAAAACGGTCAACAGCAGCAACAGCCACTCAACACCTTGGCTCTGGTACAGCAAGCCTTGGCCAAGCAACAGTCAGCTGAGCCTCCAGTTGGGGGGCGTGGCTCACGAGGGGAAGGGCGCCGCCCAGCTTTCATTGGACGCCGCCCAGCTGCTCACTCAGTTGATAGCCGCAAAGAGCGGAGTGTCCACTGGATTGTCCGGTTTGGGCAGTTTTTCAGCATCGATTGGTGGTGCTGGAGGAGGGAGTGCAGGTGTCAATGTGGGAGGTGTCAGTGCAGGTGCTGTTGGTGTCACTGGTAAAGGTGGTGTGAGTGCTAGTGGAGGTGGAGGAGGAGGTGTGGTGCCTCCCCAGCAGGAGTGGCTGACTGAGAGTGAGGAGGAGGGAATGCCAGTGGGTGATAGGGATGATTGGGAAGACAGTGAATCAGACTGATCCCGTATTCTCTTCTGTTGTCACCTTTCCTTCTTTCTTGGTCATTGCTATCTTTCCCTCTCTCCCCAATTTATTCGGGTGTTGTCTGTGGAAATATTTACCACTCTTGTGTATGTTAAATAATGTTAAAAGTGAACTTTGTGGTGACGACCTTTGAGAGGAGGTGCTTGCTTGTGTGGGAGGATGGAGCCATGTCCACTGCGTGCACTATATGTGTTGTTCTCCTGTGTCACTCACCACACTGATCACGAAATGACATTTTCCAGGCAAAGGTGGGTGAAGTGTGAAGGTTTTCATGCCCTATTACTACTACTGTTGTGTACCTACCATAGCTGGAGAACCACCAAATGAATGTGTAAAGAGTGCGTGTATTCAGTTTCATGTGCTCTTGAGGTGGCTGTATAGCAGACCAGGTGTAACACACGAAGACTGATAATAACACGAAGGGTTAAAATTACAATATTAGTACATACAGTACAACATTACACAGTGATCGTGCCTGAATACAACATGACAAAACTGTTTACAATAGTTCATTGTGTATCATGGCTTATAGGACTGATGACATGACAGCACCAGCTGCCATCAACAGAGTGCAGATTATGCTGGTTCTATGTTGCTATGAAAGACGGAAGTATGTAATAATATACATGCATGCATTCTAACAGACTACTGTACCACAGCCACCACTTGTTTACTACAAAGCTAACAGCACTAGTGAATATGGTAGACCAATATCCCAACACTAGCTTACTTGGCCAGATGAGCTGCCCCCAGGTGTGCTTGATGGAGGGAGAGTGTTGCTGATGGTTGTGTGCCATGATGGGATGGGGATCCTGAGAGGTGAGCTCTTCCCCACACAATTCACTGTCCACACATCTATGTGTGACACATTTGCACTCAGCCCAGATATGTCACTTGATGTGATGTTCCCGGGTACATGGCTGCAAACAGGTATGCCCTGGGGACCAGTCACTTGGTAGTAGGTACCAGGGTCACCACAGGCATCATTAGAGGGAGACCAGTGGACATATTTGGGCACTCCATTCATGTAGGTGATGGGCTGGGATGAGTTCTTAGGTGATGAAGGGGCTGTACTGGAAGGTACAGGGGGGAGAAGAGGATATTTGTACATAGTGGAGATCAATGGACAGTGGACCTACCAGTGTACAACTGGAGGCATTGTCCCGTTCCCATCTGAGCACCACACTGTGGACCCAATCACGTTGGATGAGGTAGCTGTTAACACAGATGTCAGGGGTGCTTTGCCTGTCAGTTCTGCTTTGCATAGGATCTCAAAGTCATTCGTTCCGTTAACAAGGATATTGGTCTCTCCAATTCACTGTAAAGGGAGTAGCTGGCGAGGCCACATCAGATATCCACCTGAGAATGCTAGTCAAGGTAGTGCAGGTGAGCATTGGGTAGTCATGGGGACAGTACTGCGAAGGGCAATTGGCTTTGGAAGTGCTGTTGCTGATCAGAGAAACTGCATCTGTATGGGAAAACAATCACGGTGACTATGTTGCGCGTACACTCGTGCATGCAATATGTGGCAATCGGCTCCAACGTATGCCGCTCAGCTGATCGCTATAGCGTAGCATTTTAGACCCGGCCAACGGCATATGTTTGGTTATGTTCTTGTGTGACTTTTAATGTGTACACATCTCTCTCTGCCCTTGGTACAAATCAAATGCTGCTGATTAAATGTGGTCAGCCACATTTCCTTAAAAACCATGTACACACATGTGGTTTGGATATTTGGATGATAGGTACATGTAACCACACTCATGATGCTCACTAGATAATGGTTGAACATTTTTGCTACCAACCCTCCCTTGTGCAGCCGATTTGTCTGACCCAAGACAGGGTTAAAGGTTGTATGCAACCCTCCCCCTGCATTGGGTCTTAACCTAACACCCAGTGAGGCTCATTTTGCCTTGCAGTGGTGGTTAAGTGGTGGTTAGGTCTACAATGATGTGAGCCAGGGAGTGTGTGCGTGTGTGTGTGTGTGTGTGTGAGTGTGTGTGTGTGTGTGTCTGGAGGTTCCCTTTGTGGTCAGAGTCTTGATTGATACTTTGCTTGTATTTTACACCACCATCTGTCTTGCAGCCACCTCCATAACATATCCAAGTAATTCTGACCCTTTGGGTGACCACGTGAGGCAGACCTGTTAGATCAAAGGTCTGTGTGATCATGTGACCATGGGTGATGTCTTGTCACAGGACTAAGCTTGTTGGCAAGAGGAGGAATAAGAACACACTACAGAAGAGAGCTGAGGTCAAGTTTCGCAGGTGAGGGACAGTAGCCTTCCCAAGTCCTTTCATCTCCCCATCCCTCCCCTCTCTCCTCCACATCCTTCCTTCCCTGGATCATGGTACAGTGTCAGAGGAAGTGTGGGTTTGAGGGGTGGAGTCATTAGACAAAGCTACCTCCAGTACCTGATGAAGAAAACACACTAGGTGGACAACCTTTCTATAATGCAAACTGGTGCGAGACTCAAGAGACAGTCTCTGACAGTGGTGATGATGCATGTATGTGCGTACATGTGATGTGTGTGTGCCTGTGTGTGTGGGCCTGTGTGTGTTGTACTTTTTGCTATGAATTCGGGCATGTGTGTGTGTGTGGGTGTGTGTGTGTATGCATGTGTGTGTGTATGTGTGTGTGTGTATGTGTGTGTGTGTGGGCATGTGTGTGTGTGTGTGTGTGTGTGTGTGTGTGTGTGTGTGTGTGTGTGTGTGTGTGTGTGTGTGTGTGTGTGTGTTAATGCTCTGATGGTTGGTACTGGCAGCTGAACAATGCTGTTAGTGGTGCACTGGACAGACTCCACTATGAGAAGGATCCATGTGTGAGATATGACAATGCCAGGAAGCTTTGGATATATCTGCACCGAGGAAGAAGTGAAGAGGAATTTGGTGTGTTCTCCTCTCCCTCCTCACCTTGTCTTACATTGGTCCTCCATTTGCAGAGCTCATCCACAGAGCTCATCTCTACACGTGACTTGTATAGACTTGGTTCGGAACCGAACCAACGTCCGTGCCAAAAAAATGGCGGATGTAACAAAGACACCTTCTTTATGTTGAAGGGTGTGTTTACTAAGTATACACCGATTCTCTGCGTTTAGAGACAAGCAGTTGGAAAGATATGGCTGTCCCGAACCACGTAAGCTATGTGAGTGAAGCATGTCAGTGTAATCCCAAACAGTAACATTTTAAAAGAAAGAAGTGGTACTAATATATGTGCTTGAACAAGGTACGATGTAGCGTGATGGGATTTGGAAGCGTTTATAAAACATGCATTTTTATTATTATTTTTGAGGGTAGGAGGTGGGGGGGGGGGGGGGGGGGGGGTTGTTATATCTGGTGCTCATGACAGTATTGGTCTACTTAAGGTCTCACCGTAACTAGAAGCTAGATCATGCAGGGCTCATTCTAGGCTCAAACTTCTTAATTACGACCGATTATAGCAATAACTATAAACGTTCAAATATCCATTATTCGATCACGGATCTATTAGTCAACGAGGCATGCATATTTCTCCTCACCTGACGAAGCTCTGCAAGCGGCGATAACCGTTAGTAAATAGAAAAGAATAAAGTCCATCTTCATCTCCAATGTCCAGTCAGAAAATGCACACCACATCACTGTTCCAATGGTTCTTATACGTTGCGAGGTATAATTACATTCATCGATCCGATATGTCATAATTGACATCATTGGCATGAATTACTGGTATGATAGCAATTACTGCTGCAGTAGGAAAATATTACAATCATACACGTAGTGTCATCTTCCATATCATGATGTCTGGAAACAATGGACACAGGTCAGTAGGCCTGATTACATAACTGAATTGTTTATAAGAACAGAGGTGCACAGCTTTGAGTGGAAAGCCTCTGACATTGTACTTGCATTCATTTCCCACTGATACTCTGGGTACTTGTATGTTTAATAGTGTTTGTCAGAGTGCAAGTCATCAGACCTTCCCAGCTCACTGCATATCCATTACCTTTTCCCAGCGGTGTGCACATTTGATTCATTGCCACACTTCATTCCACTCATCGAGTTCAGGGACCGAATTGACCACTGGAAGTGGATTGGTCAGTTTTATTGTGTGCTTTGGATCTTGGTATGCCATCATCTCACTTGGTGTGCAGGTCAGGATAGAGACTCAGAAGTGGAGCTGTTGGTGCTTTGTAACCATTGGTTAGAAACTCTGGACAGGGCTCTGGTAAGGGGTGGAGCATTGGGTGTGGCTAGATGTTTTAAGGGGTGGGGCATTGGGTGTGGCTGGAGGTTTTAAAGGATGGAGCATTGGGTGTGGCTGGAACCATGTTTGAGGATGGAACATTACAACAGTCCTCACTTTGCCTTTGGGATGGATTTGATGGGCTTCTGTCTGTGCTAAACTGCTGTGGTTTGGTATGAATGCAAGCTCTGCAAGCGGCGATAACCGTTAGTAAATTGAAAAGAATATAGTCCATCATCATCTCCAATGTCCATTCAGAAAATGCACACCACATCACTGTACAAATGGTTTTTATAACTGTTACACAGCCAAATTGTATTTCCTGAACCCAAATGTCCAAATGTAGACGTATGTGTATCATGCATGACGTCATACCTGGTACATAGTGATTGAACTTAACATATATGCAAGATCACATACACAGATCAGTGGTTATCCACCCTTATATGGTATTGTTTACCCAGTAGTGCATGAGCCAATGGCTTCTGGAAGTGGTTCAGAATGAATCAACATAGAAGCGCACAATACACGTTAAAACAATAAGATGTGTAGCACCAGTCATGTTCAAATACAAGTTTTGGCTGCACAGTTTCTTGACGTTCAAAGTATTCCACTGTCTCTGTCCGCTTAAAGCAAAATCATGTACTATGGAAACTGCTCTTTTGATATTCATTCCTGATGTGCTGAAGATAGCAGTGGTTAGGTCTAATCGAGGGCAGTCATATTCGTTCAAAAGTGGTGTTCCACCAAATGACTGTAGCTGCTGAAAGCTCTGAACAAGGCAATAAGTACTGTCTTGTAGCTTGAACACAGCTAACAATATTCCATACAGCACCTGTACGGAGAAGCACCTTAACCGATTACCGGCCGTAGTCGCATAAATGCGTCACGTAATTAGTGATGTTTAATGGCCGAAGGCGCATAAATGCGACTCAATAACATATTGGCGTTTAGCCACTCACCACTAGTATCGCGTACGTCCAACTGTTAACACTGTCACAGAATAACACAACTTAGTTGTCCAGCTGCTAGAAATACGACTGATGGTGGCTCATTTACATAATAAAATTTTAGACAGTTACAGTTAAAAAGTTAGAAGCGGATTGTAACGTTGTGGATATTGTCATATCGAAGAAAAGCTTGAGGTATGTGCGACAGAGCGTATCCACCACAACAACAGAAACATGCAATGAATACATAACAAGACTTTGCTGTGCAGGAGGTGGTGCCAGTAGTGATGGAAACAGCATGAGCCAATGGCTTCTGGAAGTGGTTCAACATGGGTTGGAATCCTACAGGCAAGAGATGGATACACATCGCTCAAATCACCCCTCCAACATCCCATACACCCCACCACATTCCATGCATCATGTTCAATCCTATCACATCTCACACACCACCACCAATCCTGCATCACCACACTTAACCCTCCAACACCTCGTACAATCCTATCACACACACCACCTCTAATACCCCTCATCCTCCAAGGCCTTCACGCCCTCCACGCATCACCTCCACCCTCCAATACCCCATACACACCAACACCCTCCAATCTTCTCCTACACCACCACACTCCAATACCCTACACACCTCCAATACCCTACACACACCTCCAACACCCTACACACCCTCCAACACCCTACACACCTCCAATACCCTACACACCCTCCAACACCCTACACACCCTCCAACACCCTACACACCCCTCCAATACCCTACACACCCTCCAACACCCTACACAACCCTCCAATACCCTACACACCCTCCAATACCCTACACACCCTCCAACACCCTACACACCCTCCAACACCCTACACACCCTCCAACACCCAAGCTAGCAACCCTCCAACATCGCACACATGCACATGCACATACAAACAACACACACTTGTATACACACCTGTGAAAAGGAATCACCAGCACACACACAAACACAATCACATGCACACGTACATACACCACATCACACAAACATGCCACTTACACACACATACACACAACATGCTAACTATGATCCACAGATCCCTTGAGTCTCGAAACGTTTCGTGAAGTTCACTGTACAATACACAAAGCCAGTGTGGCCATGTAGGTAGTTGTATTCAGACTTATCCGTATTTGGGACAAAAATGTTCTATGTTTTATAACATTATAACTATAAAAATGCTCTGCACGTGAATCGTCTTAGTGTCCGAACGGTTAATGCTGTCAACTTCCTATTTTCACCACATGATGCCACACCGTCTCTCTATGGATAAATTGAATATTGTCTCTTAGCTCCACTCCCTGGGGAAAATACATGAGGTCTTACCTCAAGGGTTCGAAACACGAGTATTTCCCTGCAGGAGTGTCGGCATTGCCTCAAATTCGGTTTCCAGTTAGAGAAATTCTTGAGGTATTTAAATATCCTTTACTTCAACAGGTGATAAGATATTCGCTTTCTAAGTTAAAGCACATTTCTCGCTAGTTTCGCACCATTTAGCTTGGATTCTTTGTTCGAAACCGGGAGGCTCCATTCCATGTCAATGAGTCTTAATGAATCATTTGTCCTCCCCTAGCCCCACCCATGGCACGGCATTTTTAATATGCATGTATAAGTACCATCGAGAGTTTTGCTGAGCATGCACGACGTTAGGCAGACGTGGAATACAGGAGACGCGGCCACTGCTAGGCGGGCGGGATTATTTATATGTAAAGTGCAGTCTCTATTAGGTATATCCAAGAAGGGTGCGAATATTACATACGGATTGCCGTAATAAACACACAATCACAGGTCTTTACACCATATTTTGTGGGCAACTTGACACTTATGGTCCGATTCTGATAAAATTTTGGTCCCATTATTGTAACCCTTTCCCCACAGTACATGTGTATTTTTCTTCCAACACACTCCATAGCATTCGACAGTTATGTGGCACAATATGTATTCGAGCTTGTCCATGTGCACTGTACATTCATTGCAGTGCACCACTACCAGAGTGAAAGAGCAGGTGCATCAAAATCTGAGAGGTGCTGTCCATCTGCTTTGTCAAATGAGGTGGATTGACCCAGGCATAATGTGGGATAGCACTGCCCCAAGCCCATATGACTGACAGCTCGTGACTGACCACCAGCCGCTGACTGCCTTGTTCTGTCCTGAGAGTAACATCTCTGCAACTGCTGCCTCCAAGTGACAGTGACAAGCTGTGTGTCTTTCCTACTAATCTAGGAAACTAGGGTGGTCATTCCAAAAGTGCACCAACAGAAGGTACAGGAGGAACTCCATGGGGGTCATTTGGGTGTGGTTAAGATGGGTGTGGCATCCTCACATTGACAAGGACATTGAGGGTGCTGCCCAACACTGTGGAGGGTGCCAGATGATGGAGACCCCAAACTAACCCCTCTACACCCATGGAAATTTCATGATGGTCCAACATTAACAACAGTGGAACGTAGCTATGCCCAAATAGACAAAGAAGAACTGGTGGTGGCATGGGGAGTGAAGTACTTCCACCAATACTTGTATGGCATTCATTTTACGCAAGCTCGTGACTGACCACCATCTTTCAGGATATTCCTACAATATCACATACCGTAGACCAACCCAACAGGCTAATGTGGACACTCTGTCTAGGCTATCCATTCCCCATCAGCAAACAGGTGAGGACACAGAAGAAGTACATGTGTGGTGTCCTCACATTGACAAGGACATTGAGGGTGCTGCCCAACACTGTGGAGGGTGCCAGATGATGGAGACCCCAAATTAACCCCTCTACACCCATGGGAATTCCCTGACGATCCATAGAGGATCCATGTGGAGTTTGGGGGACCATTCCAGGGAAAAAGCTTTATGGTTGTTGTGGATGCTAATTCGAAGTGGAGGTTGTGGCAATGGATGAAACCACCATAGACAGGACAGTGGATGAACTGCGTGCTATCTTTGCCTCCGCTGCAAATGGTAACAGATAATGGGCCCCACCCAGTTCACTTCAGCAGGATTCAAACTATTTCCTGGCCTTGAATAACATACATGTACATGTACATGTAAAGCACCTCACTAGTCCATGTCATCCAGCCACAAATGGTCTAGTGGAACGCTTCATTCAAACATTACAACAAGCATTAAGGGTATTAAAAAGAGATGGACACACTGCAGCACAGCCTGGCCAGCTTCTTATTGAACTACCGAAACACAAGACATTCTACCATAGAAGCCACACCGGCAACATTGATGATGGGGAGGGATCTACAATGCAGACTCAGTCTCTTGATGATAGACTGTCACTTGACAGGAGCTGTTGAGGTCTGCAGCTGTTGAATGCATTTTTGATGTTGGGAACCCGGTTATGGTTAGAGATTACAGGTCTGGTCATTCTCGGTGGAAACCAGCCAGAATAAGGCAGTAAGTCATGCAAGGTGGAAATAGATGGGGGTGGAGTGTGGAAGAGACATGCAGACCAGATGACTACTACAGGTGTTGGAAATGGAATAGAGGATGAACCAGGTAGCATGGCAGTTGAACCAGAGTGGAGGTTGGACAGGCAAGGTGACTCTACTGACCAAAGCTACCCATAATACCTGAGGTACCCATGCCAGCTGTCATAACCCAGTCCCAGAGGTATTACCTGACTCTAGTGACACAGAACCTGGTGACATGCCTGGGAAGCTAACCTCGGTCACATTTACTTCTTCTGTGTTCTCACCTGTTTGCTGATATGGAATGGATAGCCTAAACGGAGTGTCCACATTAGCATGTGGGGTCGTTCTACGGTATGTGACATCACATACCGTAGAATGACTCAACGTGCTATTCTATCTAGGCTACCCATTCCATATCAACGAACAGACCAGGGTAAGATGAACGTTCACATGTGTGGTGTCCTCACACTGACAAGGACATTGAGGGTGCTGGCCAACACTGTGGAGGGTGACAGATGATGAAGACCCCAAACTAACCCCTCTACACCCCAAACTCCACATGGATCCTCCTCCAAGGACCGTCAGGAAATTCCCATGGGGACGATTTCAGGGGAAAAGCTTCTTGGTCATTGATTCAAAGTGGTCAGAGGTTGTGGCGATGGATGAAACCACCACAGACAGGACAGTGGATGAACTGCATGCTATCTTTGCCCTGTGGGGAATACCGCTGCAAATGGTATCAGATACTGGGCCCAGTTCACTTCAGCAGGATTCGAACTATTTCCTGGCCTTGAACAACATACATGTAACGCACCTCAAGTCTAGTCCATATCATCCAGCCACAAATGGTCTAGTGGAATGCTTAGTTCAAACATTACAACAAGCATTAAGGGTATTTAAAAGAGATGTATACACTGCAGCACAGCCTGGCCAGCTTCTTATTGAACTACTGAAACGAATTTGTGACGTTGGAAACCATGTTATGGTTAGAGATTAATTACAATTCTGGTCATTCTCGGTGGCAACCAGCCACAATTGGGCAGCAAGTCATGCAAGGTGGAAATAGATGGGGGTGGAGTGTGGAAGAGACATGCAGACCAGATGACTACTACAGGTGTTGGAAATGGAATAGAGGATGAACCAGGTAGCATGGCAGTTGAACCAGAGTGGAGGTTGGACAGGCAAGGTGACTCTGCTGACCAGAGCTACCCATAATACCTGAGGTACCCATGCCAGCTGTCAGAACCCAGTCCCAGAGGTATTACCTGACTCTAGTGACACAGAACCCGGTGACATGCCTGGGAAGCTAACCTCGGTGAACTCCACATCACCATTGGCCCCCCCATCAACGCAGGAACCATTTGGACAACGGACAATTATCACCAGGTATGGACGGACGATCAAGAAGCTAACACACTATTTAGACACCAGTGTTTGTATGAAGGGGAGGATTGTGAACTCACATATTCCATTTATATCGTATTATAGTTGTATGTGATTGAGTTGATTCACTGTATACCGTGTGCACTAGTATTCTTACAAAGATATGTTTACATCAAGCTTGTCCCCACAGACAGTGCCCTTTTCACTCAAGTCACCACTTAAACAGGTACGAGTAAACATTAAAAATGGAAAAGCCAACAACCTTACTGCACTAATTATACGGCCCTGCAATACACATTGTAAATTATTACAGTGACGTGCTGATATCTATTGATATCTATGCACAGAGCCATTCTAAATAGGCATTGGAAGGGGGGAGGAGTAGAACTACGTGTATTCTAATTAATCATAGCATAAACAAAGGTGGGACCAGCCATGTGGGTGGGTCATATAGCCGGTTGGGGGGGAAGGGTGGGGAGGAGGGGCATCTGCCCTCGTGCTCTGCCTCATGCCCCACCCCCCTCTTCGGTATGTAAAACAGCACGCATGTCAAGGCTTGCTTAGTTGGGCTCTCCTACATGTATATCCAGCCTTTCCCTATGCTAGTTACAGAGGGCCATGAGGGCATGATCACATACACTATGCCCTCTCCACATCAGGGATGTGACATTTGTCTGATCTCAAATTACACTCACCTTGTCCTGATGGTTGATCTGTGCACCCCTATCCAACAGCAGCTGTACACATATGACATGCCCACCTGATGATGCCTCCATCAGTGGAGTCCTTCCATCCTGTAAAGATAGAAGTGGAGTGGTAATAGGCAGCTGTTATGAAGGGACTGCAAGGGTTGGGTGAGGGAGTAGGTGCCCCTCCCATCCAGCTAGGGGGTATGGGGGAGTGCTCCCATCGGTCAAGCATTAGCATTTGCAGTGGCTTAAAATCACCAACTCATTTACCTGCACTAAATATTCGGCCTTGCAATGCAGTTATGTAATGCAAATTAGTACAATAACCTGCTGATATCTATTGATATCTTTGCACAGAGCCATTCTAAAAGGGCATTGGGGGAAAAGTGCATCTGGAACTAAGTGTATGTTAATTAATCACTGCATAAACATAGGTGGGCCCAGCCAGATGGGTGGGTCATATCGCTGGACAGCTTAATTAAGGACATGGTATGTAAACAGTCACTGTGCAGAGCCAGGCATCGGAATGGGGGACATTATAGTTTTGATTGCTGAGGTTGGAATGTTATGTAACCCACTTAGCCACACTTATTGTTAAATCCACTCAAAATGGCAGTTGCACATAAAACCATTTGAGGTTCTCAGGGGTTATTCATAATCAACATTTTTATTTTGCAAAAACACTAAGTTCAATGTTGTATCCACACTGGTAAAAAAAAGTGGTGACTATCAACGCTCTTCATACAGTATTTGTGAAATCTCTGTTATAAACTGATTTAATGTTTAACCCTTTGACTTCCCTCCAAAATGCATATCATATATTGATTGTAAATCCTAAGATCTTGGATTTGATGTCAAACATGCAACTATGTTCAAAGTGGGGATAAAGATAAGGCATTTCAAAGTTGAGCTTATCAGTAACGTGGTTAATTGTTCAGCAATGCGTATCTCCTAAACCATTAAGGTTATTAAAGTAATAAATGGTCAAATGTCTTCTTATATGAAGACAACTATATATGGGAAGTGGCAAATGAATCCAATGAATGAGGTGGGATATCCCCTCCCCCTCCCCCCCCCCCCACACACACACACACACGCACACACGCGCATATGAGCATGTTCTTATTAATGTGCTGTTGCATGCATATTGAATTTGAAAACAACTCTTGTCATTGTATAATCGATGGGTGCAGGTAGATTGTTGAAAGGTTTCCATTGTATCTTACACCTCCATATGTATTGCAGCCACCTCCCTCATATGGCTAAACAATTCTGACCCTTGGGTGACCACTGTAGGCCTGCAACAAGTCATCACATGGTCACATGACCACAAAGACCTTGAAGCTTATTGGCAAGAGGAGGAATAAGAACACACTACAGAAGAGAGCTGAGGTCAAGTTTCGCAGGTGAGGAACAGTAGATGTCCCAAGTCCTTTCACCTCCCCATCCCTCCCCTCTCTCCTCCCCATCCTTCCTTCCCTGGATCATGGTACAGTGTCAGAGGAAGTGTGGGTGTGAGGGGACAGAGTCATCAGATGAAGCTACCTCCAGTACCTGATGAAGAAAACACACTAGGTGGACAACCTTTCTATAATGCAAACTGGTGCGAGACTCAAGAGACAGTCTCTGACAGTGGTGATGATGCATGTATGTGCGTACATGTTAATGTGTGTGTGCCTCTGTGTTTTGTACTTTTTGCTATGCATGTGGGCATGTGTGTGTGTGTGTGTGTGTGTGTGTGTGTGTGTGTGTGTGTGTGTGTGTGTGTTAATGCTCTGATGATTGGTACTGGCAGCTGAACAATGCAGTTAGTGGTGCACTGGACACACTCCACTATGAGAAGGATCCATGTGTGAGATATGACAATGCCAGGAAGCTTTAGATAAGTGAAGAGGATTTTTGGTGTGTTCTCCTCTCCCTCCTCACCTTGTCTTACGTTGGTCCTGGATCATGGCACAGTGTTGGAGGGAGTGTGGGTGTGAGGGGGCAGAGCCATCAGATGAAGCTACCTCCAGTACCTGATGAAGAAAACACACTAGGTGGACAACCTTTCTATAATGCAAACTGGTGCGAGACTCAAGAGACAGTCTCTGACAGTGGTGATGATGCATTATCTACATGTATGTGCGTACATGTGATAAATTTAATGTGTGTGTGCCTGTGTGTGTGGGCCTGTGTGTGTTGTACTTTTTGCTATGCATGTGTGTGTGTGTGTGTGTGTGTGGGCCTGTGTGTGTTGTACTTTTTGCTATGCATGTGTGTGTGTGTGTGTATGTGTGTGTGTGTGCATGTGTGTGTGTGTGTGTGTGTGTTTGTTATGTGTGTGTTATGTGTGTGTGTGTGTTAATGCTCTGATGGTTGGTACTGGCAGCTGAACAATGCTGTTAGTGGTGCACTGGACAGACTCCACTATGAGAAGGATCCATGTGTGAGATATGACAATGCCAGGAAGCTTTTGATATATCTGCACCGAGTAAGAAGCGAAGAGGAATTTGGTGTGTTCTCCTCTCCCTCCTCACCTTGTCTTACATTGGTCCTGGATCATGGCACAGTGTTGGAGGGAGTGTGGGTTTGAGGGGGTGGAGTCATCAGGCAAAGCTACCTCCAGTACCTGATGAAGAAAACACACTAGGTGGACAGCCTTTCTATAATGCAAACTGGTGCGAGACTCAAGAGACAGTCTCTGACAGTGGTGATGATGCATTATCTACATGCATGTGTGTACATGTTAATGTCTGTGTGTGTGGGCCTGTGTGTGTGTGTGTGCTGTAATATGTGTTCATGCATGTGTGTGCATTTATGTATGTATGTGTATGAGAGTGTGTGTGTGTGTGTGTGTGTGTGTGTATGCGTGTGTGTGTGTGTGTGTGTGTGTGTGTGTGTGTGTGTGTGTGTGTGTGTGTGTGTGTTAATGCTCTGATGGTTGGTACTGGCAGCTGAACAATGCTGTTAGTGGTGCACTGGACAGACTCCACTATGAGAAGGATCCATGTGTGAGATATGACAATGCCAGGAAGCTTTGGATATATCTGCACCGAGTAAGAGAATTTGGTGTGTTCTCCTCTCCCTCCTCACCTTGTCTTACATTGGTCCTCCATTTGCAGAGCTCATTCACTGGGCCAGTGAGATGGCTGCCAAACAAAGGAAGTACTTCATGATGTCCAGGCCAAAGATAAAACCTGTAGGTGGTCACTATAGTAGAATGTTCATCAGTTATGTAATACAAACATCGGCTGTGATTGGTGATCACTAATTGGAAATTGGGCAGTATCGAGTCATGTGCATTGCTTGTGTGATGTCACTTGTGGGCAACAAAGGGCTTTGGATTTCTGAAGAGTCTACAAACAACCTTCCAAGTAGACCTTAAGTAGATGTCCTTTGCATGTGTCACATCTTGTGGTCAGATCAAACTGTTCACTGACTTGTGGTATTTCCGCCTTCATCATCGGTACAGATCTAGTTGTCTTCTTTACTCTCCAAGCAGTCATGAGCTATGTCATCGATATCATCACCGCCACAACCATGACTCTTGAAAGCAGAAGTCATTCACTGCTCCTCGCTTTACTACTCCAGCCCTTTCCCTATTTGAGTTACCTGCATATGCTCTGGGATTGAATTGGAATCCACAGGATGGTGCATATTAAACCATCTACTTATTGATATCATACACTGTACAAGCCCAGCTAAGCTCCCATCTGCCAGGGACAGTGAAAGCGATATTGCTATAATGCCCAGTGTTATGGTTCCCTGTCTGTATGTCTGGTCCAATACTCCATTACCCATGGTGCTAGTGTAGCACCCGTAGTGCTGTGCTGCTCCATGGTGCTAGTGGAGCACCCATAGTGCTGTGGTGCTAGTGGAGCACCCATTATGTAATGTGTTATGCATGTCATCCTGATCCATAGTTTGATGTGCTCATCACACCACCTTGCAATGTTGTCCCATCGGTGTCTAAATTGTCCTACACATCTAGGTTCTCTTCTTCAAGAAGAGAACCTAGATGTTCAGGAATCCCTGTTGAGCAGGTTTGGAATAAACGAAATGGTGTGTGTGGAGTAACCTTCTCTGATATGTATATGTTGCTAACCTCTTCTCCCATGTAGGTAGAGGGCTCGTAATCACCAGAAACCTTAAAAGACCTCAAATACAGGGTATATGTATGTGGACCTCATTGTGTGTTGGGGAGGGTGAGGGAGGATGTGTACATGTGTGTTTGTAGGTGTGTATGTGCAGTCAGACTATGTGTGCATGTGAGTATGTAAGTGGTGTGGTGTCTGTGTGTCATTTGCTGCTTTAGTAGGTAGACCTGACTTCAACATACACACACACACACACACACACACACAAGCACACAACACACACATACACTCACAACACATACACAAATGCACATACAGCACATACACATACATGTACACACACCTGTTCTCTGAACAGTTGCACTGTGTTTAGCTGTGAAGAGGTTGATCTCCAGTTACAAAGGGAGGGATCAGACACACAAACACACAATCACAGATCTTTACACCAAATGTTTGTGGGCTCTTGACATTTATGGTCCTGCTGACTAAATGTGGTCAGCCATTATTGTAACCCTTCCACCACAGTACAACATGCATCCTTCCAACACACCTCTGCGGCATTCGACAGTTATGTGGCACAATATTTATTTGAGCCTGTCCATGTGCAATGCACATTCATTGCAGCATAATTCATTGTTAATCAACAAGTCATCACATGATCACATGACCACAAAGACCTTATTGGCAAGAGGAGGAATAAGAACACCCAAGCTGAGGTCAAGTTTCGCAGGTGAGGAACAGTAGCCTTCCCAAGTCCTTTTCACCTCCCCATCCCTCCCCTCTCTCCTCCCCATCCTTCCTTCCCTGGATCATGGTACAGTGTCAGAGGGAGTGTGGGTGTGAGGGGGCGGAGTCATCAGATGAAGCTACCTCCAGTACCTGATGAAGAAAACACACTAGGTGGACAACCTTTCTATAATGCAAACTGGTGCAACGCCTGACATTAACACAATCACAGATGGCAATATAATTTATTTAAAATGAAGTTGTTGATGAATGCCTAGTAATTTGCTAGCTGGCATGTTCTCAATTAGGTAAATCTATAGCAGACCAGATGTAACACAATCACGGAGGCCTAGTAATTTGTACGCCGGCAAAATACATACAATGTTATGATGTCATTGGTTTACAGAGCAGCATGATGTGTTTATATAAATATGAAAACAGCGCGTGTGTTCGTGTTAGTTAAGCATGAACATTCTATTTGTCCTACTAACGGTCGCTGCAGGTGAGGAGAAATAGGCATGTAACAATGATCGTGGCATATGAATCTTATCACTATTTCTACTATTGCCGCTTTACAAAAGCTGGAGCGTAGGTATACAACGAATACGAATCTTGAATTCCACAGCCTTTTGCATGCGGTTCGACCTGCCTCCTCTTTCCTAGCCCTCTCCAATTCGCCTACCCCCTTTTCGACTGCAGCGCGGCAGCTTTAGCGTGCGTAATGTCCGTTGCTCTATTGAACGTTAGCGGCACGCGGAAGGTGTGTTTTTTTTTTTTGGGGGGGGGGGGGGGGGGGGGGGGGGGGGGTCCGCCGCAGCCACTGCGACTGTACAACGCGGAACAAAGATTGAGGAAAATAACAGATTGCCATGAATAATAGTTTTGCTCTGTAAAGTTGGCGGGGAAGGAAATACCCCCGTCCCGCCAAAATAAATTGCATCCCGTACGTGCGGTAGATTTACTTGCTCGTACTGCTCGTAGTTAAGATATTTGATTATCGCGAGCAACAGCAACACTGGGTCTAGCCAATCAGCAGCTGAGGGAACTCTAGAATTATTCCTTTGAGTTGTACAAATGATGACAGTGTGTCTATAAAATACCTTGCGTTATTATGTATATGCGTTAGGTTCCTGTTTGCGGTTTTTAGCAAATACGGAGGGACAGTGTTAAGACAAGTTGGAGCTGAGGTCCCCTAAAGACCAGTGGAGCATTAAAGTATATCATATGCACTTAGAAAGCCTGTGAACTGGAGGTTGTGTGTTCCATGGAGCCAGGAGCCAGAGGCATTTAGTTTCTTCTCACAAAGTTGTGTGCTATAGATGATAAGCAAAATGCATTAGATGCAGTATGTCACCTGGACATGTGTGAAAATACCTGAAGTGCAGACTGATCTATATGATGGTAGCCTTAGATTTTTCACAGGTTAGGACCATATCCTTACTTGCTATCCCCCGCAACAGGAGTGTTGTTGCTTCTCACCAATGATAAGAAAAGGTTTTAGATACAGTATGTCACCTAGCCACGTAATCCCTCTATATCTGAAGTGGTGGCTGATCTATGTGATGGCCACCTTAGTGTTTTACTGGTCAGGACACAATTCAGCTCAAGTACACCCACTATTCTGCACTACCATTTCAAACCTGAGTACATGGTCAATCCATATCCCACCAAAATTACACCACATCAACTTCATTGCATGGGAAGTGGGTGTGAAAAAAATAGAGTGGGATGGCTGTTGACTATCCACATAATCTGTATAAACAGTATGGCTTTCCAGTTTGTTACCTTCCTTTTTTTTTTACAGTGTATTCTATTTACCCATTATACACTGTATGTTGAGCTTTCATTTCTTCCACCTCAGGAACCTGCTCACAGTTCTCCCTCACCTCCTCACCAATGGGCACCTACTCATGTCCTGGAAGTTACATTACCTACACCTGTGTCCTTAGCTCAGGTGCTGCAGGTGTGATTACTGTGTGGAGTGGATCAGCCTTCCAATGTCCTCCTACAAACCATATATCACTCGCCCAGAGAGCTGGGGGAACAGACCAACCATTCACCCCAGGGTCCTGTGGCAATCTCTCCGCTGTGACAACCAATGTTACCTCAACATGCTACACATCTGTCCTCACCATTCCTGCTGTTCAGGCTCTGAATGGGACCACTGTTGTGTGTCAGGATGGTAATACTGGAGACGTTGTGGGAAGTGGCACTGTGAATTTGAGAATGGCAGGTGGGTTGGGTTATATACATTATTTAATGAATGCAATAACTGTGTGGAAAAAGTATGTTCTTTGCAAAATGCAGTTTCCGGTCTTGTTGTGTTGCATTGTTGTGTGAATGTGTTTATCGCTAATGGTTTCTCTTTTTGTGTAAAAAGCTTGTGCTTTAAACTGACTTGGGTTGGATATATTATTTCAATTCTCCCCCTCCCAGCCTCCCCTCGTCCTGTTGGGAACATTGCTGTAACCAGTACATCTGGGGACCAGCTGACAGTGACCTGGACCCCTCCCACTACTGGTGGTGTTCCTACCAGCTACAATGTCACTATCAATGACAGTAGTAGTACTGTGGTCATAGCTGATAATGGATCACCAGTGTACACCCACACCTTCACTGGACTGGTCAGTGACACACTCTACACTGTCTCTGTGGTGGCCATCAACTGTGCTGGAGCCAGCAATGCAGTACAACACCATAGAAGGACATGTAAGTCCTATTGTGTGTGGTTCAAGAAGAACATGTAAGGAGTTGTATTGTGGTTCTCGAACCACCATGAGTACTATTCCTTTGCATGTGTACTTGTTAGAGATGGATTGATCAGTCCAGCAAATAGCGCATCCATCTATTGTGAGCAAAACATGTATTCAAAGCTTGTACCAATACGCATGAGTCCTTTAAAAGCTAGGACATGTAATGCACTTTCTGTTTAAAATACATATGTGGACTTGTGTATTTGTGTTTTGGGAACCCTATTAGCAATAGTCTATGTAGTCTATGTCCAGCAAGTCTCTGCACTCCCTAGCAGTTACAACATTTCTGTAGCATCCATAAATGGAGATGGATCCATAGGTCCAGCAAACAGCACTACCATAAATGGTGAGCAAGGAAATATTCAGAGCATGTCAATATCCTATACACTGTACGCTCAGGAAGAGAGAAAAAGGTAATGGACCATGTAACACATCTTCTGTTTATAATAAACACATAAGCTTGTAGATATCTATCTATGTGTTTTGGGATTAACCTTTTTTAGCACTAGTTGTGTATGCACATGGTGTGTGGAGGTACAAGTGTTCTCCTTACAACACATGCATGAATGTGCAGTTATTTAAGTGCTAACACTTCACTTTGCAGGGACATTTGAGAAATATATTAATGCAAAGGTATCCAGTCGTGGCCCATCCAATGCAGTCATTGACTGTACATTCCTGAACAACCAGTCCTTGTACTGTGTGGTGTGCTGCAGTACTGATCCCTCTGTTCCTCCTGACTCAAGTGTGTACAACATCTCCACTACCAGAGGCACAGAGGTGACTGTCTCCCTACAAGGCCTCACCAGTGGTCAGATGTACTACTGCACAGCAGCTGGGACTGATGCTAATTCCTCTAGCTGTGGTGGTCCCGTGGTTGGAGGTGTGGAGGCATATTTTAACATCTCAGCAGGTACGTTGTGTTGTGGACACACTCTTCAGGATTTGTATCTGCTATTAGTTCCCCATTCCAGTTTTATTCCAACGATACCAGACTGTTGAGCTCCACTGTGTTTAAGGGATCCATGCATCTAGAGTAGGCTTTGTTCCCTTGTATATATAGTGCCAAGGCTAACACAGAACTCTATGCAAATAGGGGTAAAAATTAAGGGGTTGTGGCCAATAGCCACCTTACAAAACCGAATCTGTCCTTAAATTACACCTGTCTTGCCGACTAGTGCCGTACTGTGCACTTGACATGCCACGTTAGAAACTCCTAGCCCCAGAATTCAAGGGTGTGTGTGTTTGTGATGGCAATGGTGTGCTTACAGTGAGGGATGAGAGGTCCAACATCCAGTATACGCTGTGTCACACTGGGCACTATGTTGTACTGATGTAGATCTATTTGTGGATCCTTACACATCCCCTAGAGGGGTGTAGGTGTGGGGAGGGGGGAGAATGTCCCACTATGGCATAGCCCAGAAGATCATCCTTATACAGTACACATACATGCATACTGTGCCCTCCTTGTTGATGTACCTGTGTGTGAACCAGCTCTGTGTTAAGCATTATTAATCATCAATGTTCATTGTTTTAACTTGATGGTATGCACTCTCCACTCACAACAGGGCTCAGTGGGAGTGGCCATCTCCAAAGCTCCACCATCATCATCATCCTCCTCTCTGCATTAGTCCCTGCCACTCTCGGATGGTATCAACCTTACTGGTAGTGGTCGAGTGAAAGATGTGTAATGTACATGTACAGGAGGAGACTAATATCTATTGCACACGGCACCATGTAGTACCCTAACTGAAACTTATGTTCTGTTGTCTTCAGGTAGCATTGAATTGTGTGTAAATGTGTCTTAATTAAAGCATAGATACTTCTGAAGTATCAATGATTAAAGTTACTTGCTAAGCTACTTACGTGGCCGTACCGGTCTGTGCTATGCTATACTGGTGTCAGAAATGGGATTTGTTTCACCATGTTGAAGTCTGAAGTGGACAAGACCACGGAGGAAAATGTGGTGAGTACAGCATTAGCAAGAGGAGTGCGGATGGGCCTCCGGCCACCGCCTTGTTTTTCAGCCAGTGGCAACTGGGAATTGTCATGACTTGAGTTGCACGCTTTGCAAGCTAATATTTCAGAGGCCTATGGACAAAGAAATTGCTGACTCTACTTGAGGATAAACCGTTTAGAGTTTTTTGAGACAAGGATTAGCTCAGTCGAATGACTACAAAGCAGTGTGTGCTTGCTTGCTTGCAGCAGCAATTTGCTCCTGGTAGAGAATTAATGAGTGGATGTCATCAGCAGTGCAGGAGAGAAGCATCTGATGTGTCCACAGCAGTGCAGGAGAGAAGCATCTGATGTGTCCACAGCAGTGCAGGAGGAGAAGGACAAGGAGAACATTGGCCCAAGCAGGTCACCCTGCTGATCACCCAGCTTTGAGGTAAGGCTACTCAAAGGGATGCCAGAGGAATGGACCAGTTAACCCAAGGGAGCAGCAGCTCTGGAAAGTGCTTAGCACACTCAGATGAGGCAGCTTGGTGATTATTATTATTATTATATATATATATATATATTCCATTTATATTATTATTAATTTCAATTGTCAAGTATACATGACATACGAACAAAATACGAGTAATAAATGTGTTAATTATCTAAACAAAGTTACAATTAGTTAAATAAATTCAGCTTGATTGTGGTAGTCTGGAGAGGATGGCTCTGGACACCGACCTCACCAAGATAATGTTGAGACGTCCATAAATGTCGGCAACCACTGCAGCTCTGGGCTGGGAGAGGCTAATCGACAGGTGGGATGCCAACCTAGACAAAACACTCTGAGCCTCCCTACCCCAATGACCAAATGTTTCAACAGCCATGCAAACATGCAGCTTTGGATATCACCGCGGCTTTCACCACTTTGCCCCTGCCATCCTGCCTGAAGCTAGTTATCACTCTGGAGCTGCAGCTAATGATGCTGAGCTAAGAAAGCTTAATGCTAACAGCACCAAGTGCACGGAACTGGGCTGGACATGTATCCCCCTCTATCCTACCCAGCAATCAATACATCAGCTGGACGAGTATGGTCATGACCCCCACCCCCTTTCTCCACTGCTATACTGAGATGGGCAGTGCGGCACAAACTAGCTATAGCTTCACGCAGGAGGTTGTGTCACCACACTACATCTCCTCCATGTCGGCAAGTGACACAAGATGACCCAAAGGCACCCGGGCAGAAAGGGCACATTGCAGTCCCCGATGTGTCCAATAATCCCAGCCACTATTATTATTATTATTTATTATTATTAAACATAATGTACATAAACCCGGCTTCCTGCTGTCTACTTTGTCCAGAAATAGCTTTAGGACCCACTGGGGCCCCATGCATTGTCTTATAGACGAGGTGGGTGACATAGTACTCCATCATAACCAGCTGCAAGATGTGTTTGTAGATCTTTGCTACAAGGCGAACTTTGGAGTGAAGGTTGAAGCAGGTAGTGCACTTACCCCTGACCTTTCTAGGTCTCGCCCTGCTGATGCCTTGATGAGCAATTGGACTGGTGGTATCCCTGCCGCTTTGGATGTAACTGTGACATTGCCTCTCACACCAGTGTTGCTTCGTAAAGCAAGTGTCATGGCAGGTACAGCCGTTCAACTGGGGAGAGCAGAGGAAGCACCCCAGGTGTAACACTCTCAGATGTAACTGCATCCCTCTTGCTGTGGAGAGTTATGGGAACTGGGGTCAATAAGCCAGGCAGGCTTTCTCCCATTTGGCCTCACGCCTGCCATTGGCTAGGCTATCACAAGTCTAAAACCCTGGTACACCTCTAAACATAGCCCTGGTGCAGTGCAATGCAAGAACTCTCCTACATGTATGCAGAGGCATGTAATTTAGTTCAGTTGCATTTGGACAGTTAGATTTATATGTGCAGTGTAAGCAGTATAGGAATATCACTTAGTGTAGGTAAAGCTAACATATTATGGTGTATGTTGTAACCGTATAATGATAAAATAAATAATAATAATAATAATATTGTGCGTACGTATACTGTACATTTTGTGTTAAATCAATTAAAGAAGAATAAATACAAACATACAGACATAACATACAATCTAAAGCTGGTGAGTCCTCACTTGCAGGCCCCCAAGGACTTGGACCAGTGCTCTGGCATTAACTCTCACTAGGGTTATGCTCAGCCTCTGGTAGATGGTGGTGGTAGCTTTGGACTTGCTCCACCCTAACTGGATGGCGAGACAGGAAAGAAAGACCTGGGCTTCTGCACCCTCACAACCATATGTCTCCACTGCATGGGGTAAACAGACCTAGCCAAGGTCAGAACACTTAGAATCATTGGATTTATGCTTCTTCGTTGCCAAGGCTGCAGACCCACCTGTTGCTCCCACTTCAATTATAGAAGTAGCAGGACTACTGTAGGGTCAATGGCAGCTAGCTGATTTCCAATCGTGCACCAGGATACCTGCATGGCAGGTGGGAGTCATAATTGTTCAAAAGCCACAGCCAGCTTCAACCTGACCACAAATACAAGCTCAATGGCAAAATTGCAGAAAGACATCTCACAGGCTGTTATGGCACACAGCTACATGTTTGCCATGTTTGCATGTGAGTGCACTAGAGGGTCCAGGAGATTGTCGGGACACAGTGTGGACAGCAATAACCAAAGGATATGTCAATTCCACGCCATAACTTTAAAGCAGTCTGGAAACTTGCTGGGTCAAGTTGTAGGTTCAGACCCTAAGAAAGAATGACTCCTGGCCAAGATGCAGCATGCCGTGATGATATGAGCAACAAACAGACTCTCTCTTAGCTTGAAAGGACTGATACAAAAGCTGGAAGAACCACTTATGTTCCAACCTATTAGACAAGTCTTCTAGCCACCATTTTATCAGGATCTAAATGGCCTGGAGATTGTGGTGTTATTATTAACAATATACACAAAGGCTAACATAAGTATATGCAGTCCATTGCTATCAATCTTCAGAGACAGTTTCTGATAGTAACAGAACTGCCATGCATCAGAGTCAAGCTAAGCCTGTTGTACAATTGACAAATGGTTTGGGACTTAAAGAAATCCCCATAGGGGCTTGTGTGTCCCAATAACATTCTTGACTCCCTTGCCACCATGGAGACGTTGCATCTCGCCATAATCAGCTACGAGTCATCTTTGTGCAGACATGGCGATTTGCAGGTGTCAGTGCTAGCATTGAAGCTGGGAGTGAATTAGGTCATAAACATTTGCATAAAAGACCTGCTGATGCCCTTCTGCCCAATTGGGCTTGCTCCAAACCTGCAGCCCTCGACTTCTCTGTAGTCTCTCTGCTTGGTTCAACCCATATTGTTGAAGCGGGGTACCACAGCAGAGTCATTTGCCCTCTCAGTAAAAGTAAGGAAGCATGAAACAATGACCAAAAGTAGATGAGCTTAGCTGGGTATGTGTCCCAAACATACCTTTTCATGTTTGTCCATCAGACAAGCTGTGAAAACATCAGTGCCCAAGTGACAAGCACTGTCCAGCATTTAAACCAGGATGATCTTGGGCGGAGACGTTGCGTCTTGGCATAATCAGATACAAGTCATCATTTGCAGACATGGCGATTTGCAAGTTGTCAGTGCTAGCATTAAAGCTGGGAATGACCATCAGCTTACACGTGTTGGCCAACGCATAGATGACCATCAGCTTACACATGTTTGGCAATGCATAGATGACCATCAGCTTACACATGTTGGGCAAAGCATAGATGACCATCAGCTTACACATGTTGGGCAATGCATAGATGACCATCAGCTTACACATGTTTGGCAATGCATAGATGACCATCAGCTTACACATGTGGGGCAAAGCATAGATGACCATCAGCTTACACATGTTGGGCAATGCATAGATGACCATCAGCTTACACATGTTGGGCAAAGCATAGATGACCATCAGCTTACACATGTTGGGCAATGCATAGATGACCACCAGCTTACACATGTTGGGCAACGCATAGATGACCATCAGCTTACACATGTTGGGCAATTCATAGATGACCATCAGCTTACACATGTTGGGCAATGCATAGATGACCATCAGCTTACACATATCACATGTTGGGCAATGCATAGATGACCATCAGCTTACATATGTTGGGCAATGCATAGATGACCACCAGCTTACACATGTTGGGCAATGCATAGATGACCATCAGCTTACACATGTTGGGCAATTCATAGATGACCATCAGCTTACACATGTTGGGCAATTCATAGATGACCATCAGCTTACACATATCACATGTTGGGCAATGCATAGATGACCATCAGCTTACATATGTTGGGCAATGCATAGATGACCACCAGCTTACACATGTTGGGCAATGCATAGATGACCACCAGCTTACACATGTTGGGCAATGCATAGATGACCATCAGCTTACACATGTTGGGCAATGCATAGATGACCATCAGCTTACACATGTTGGGCAATGCATAGATGACAACCAGCTTACACATGTTGGGCAACGCATAGATGACCATCAGCTTACACATGTTTGGCAATGCATAGATGACCATCACCTTTACATGTTGGGCAATGCATAGATGACCACCAGCTTACACATGTTGGGCAATGCATAGATGACCATCAGCTTACACATATCACATGTTGGGCAACGCATAGATGACCATCAGCTTACACATGTTGGGCAGCGCATAGATGACCATCAGCTTACACATGTTGGGCAACGCATAGATGACCATCAGCTTACACATGTTGGGCAATGCATAGATGACCATCAGCTTACACATGTTGGGCAATGCATAGATGACCACCAGCTTACACATGTTGGGCAACGCATAGATGACCATCACCTTTACATGTTGGGCAATGCATAGATGACCACAAGCTTACACATGTTGGGCAATGCATAGATGACCATCAGCTTACACATGTTGGGCAATGCATAGATGACCACCAGCTTACACATGTTGGGCAACGCATAGATGACCATCACCTTTACATGTTGGGCAATGCATAGATGACCACAAGCTTACACATGTTGGGCAATGCATAGATGACCACCAGCTTACACATGTTGGGCAATGCATAGATGACCACCAGCTTACACATGTTGGGCAATTCATAGATGACCATCAGCTTACACATGTTGGGCAATTCATAGATGACCATCAGCTTACACATGTTGGGTAATGCATAGATGACCACCAGCTTACACATGTTGGGCAATTCATAGATGACCATCAGCTTACACATGTTGGGCAATTCATAGATGACCATCAGCTTACACATGTTGGGCAATTCATAGATGACCATCAGCTTACACATGTTGGGCAATTCATAGATGACCATCAGCTTACACATATCATAATATGTTGGGCAATGCATAGATGACCATCAGCTTACATATGTTGGGCAATGCATAGATGACCACCAGCTTACACATGTTGGGCAATGCATAGATGACCACCAGCTTACACATGTTGGGCAATGCATAGATGACCATCAGCATTCACATGTTGGGCAATGCATAGATGACCATCAGCTTACACATGTTGGGCAATGCATAGATGACGACCAGCTTACACATGTTGGGCAACGCATAGATGACCATCAGCTTATACATGTTTGGCAATGCATAGATGACCATCACCTTTACATGTTGGGCAATGCATAGATGACCACCAGCTTACACATGTTGGGCAATGCATAGATGACCATCAGCTTACACATATCACATGTTGGGCAACGCATAGATGACCATCAGCTTACACATGTTGGGCAGCGCATAGATGACCATCAGCTTACACATGTTGGGCAACGCATAGATGACCATCAGCTTACACATGTTGGGCAATGCATAGATGACCATCAGCTTACACATGTTGGGCAATGCATAGATGACCACCAGCTTACACATGTTGGGCAACGCATAGATGACCATCACCTTTACATGTTGGGCAATGCATAGATGACCACAAGCTTACACATGTTGGGCAATGCATAGATGACCATCAGCTTACACATGTTGGGCAATGCATAGATGACCACCAGCTTACACATGTTGGGCAACGCATAGATGACCATCACCTTTACATGTTGGGCAATGCATAGATGACCACAAGCTTACACATGTTGGGCAATGCATAGATGACCATCAGCTTACACATGTTGGGCAATGCATAGATGACCACCAGCTTACACATGTTGGGCAATGCATAGATGACCATCAGCTTACACATGTTGGGCAATGCATAGATGACCATCAGCTTACACATGTTTGGCAATGCATAGATGACCATCTGCTTACACATGTTGGGCAATGCATAGATGACCACCAGCTTACACATGTTGGGCAACGCATAGAGACCATCTGCTTACACATGTTGGGCAACGCATAGATGACTACCAGCTTACACATGTTGGGCAGCGCATAGATGACCATCAGCTTACACATGTTGGGCAACGCATAGATGACCATCAGCTTACACATGTTGGGCAATGCATAGATGACCATCAGCTTACACATGTTGGGCAACGCATAGATGTCCACCAGCTTACATATGTTGGGCAACGCATAGATGACCATCAGCTTACACATGTTGGGCAGCGCATAGATGACCATCAGCTTACACATGTTGGGCAATGCATAGATGACCACCAGCTTACACATGTTTGGCAATGCATAGATGACCATCAGCTTACACATGTTGGGCAATGCATAGATGACCATTTGGCTTACACATGTTGGGCAACGCATAGATGACCACCAGCTTACACATATTACTTGTTGGGCAATGCATAGATGACCATCAGCTTACACATATTACATGTTGGGCAATGCATAGATGACCATCAGCTTACACATGTTGGGCAATGCATAGATGACCATCAGCTTACACATATTACATGTTGGGCAATGCATAGATGACCATCAGCTTACACATGTTGGGCAATGCATAGATGACCATCAGCTTACACATGTTGGGCAATGCATAGATGACCATCAGCTTACACATGTTGGGCAATGCATAGGTGACTATCAGCTTACACATATTACATGTTGGGCAACGCATAGATGACCACCAGCTTACACATGTTGGTCAACGCATAGATGACCATCAGCTTACACATGTTAGGCAACACATAGATGACCATCAGCTTACACATGTTGGGCAATGCATAGATGACCACCAGCTTACACATGTTGGTCAACGCATAGATGACCATCAGCTTACACAGGTTAGGCAACGCATAGATGACCATCAGCTTACACATGTTGGGCAATGCATAGATGACCACCAGCTTACACATGTTGGTCAACGCATAGATGACCATCAGCTTACACATGTTAGGCAACGCATAGATGACCATCAGCTTACACATGTTGGGCAATGCATAGATGACCACCAGCTTACACATGTTGGTCAACGCATAGATGACCACCAGCTTACACATGTTGGGCAATGCATAGATGACCACCAGCTTATACATGTTGGCCAATGCATAGATGACCATCAGCTTACACATGTTGGGGCAATGCATAGATGACCATCAGCTTATACATGTTGGGCAATGCATAGATGACCATCAGCTTACACATGTTGGGCAATGCATAGATGACCATCAGCTTATACATGTTGGGCAATGCATAGATGACCACCAGCTTACACATGTTGGGCAAAGCATAGATGACCACCAGCTTACACATGTTGGTCAACGCATAGATGACCATCAGCTTACACATATCACATGTTAGGCAATGCATAGATGACCATCAGTTTATACAATGTTGGGCAACACATAGATGACCATCAGCTTATACATGTTGGGCAATGCATAGATGACCATCAGCGTACACATGTTGGGCAACACATAGATGACCATCAGCTTACACATGTTGGGCAACGCATAGATGACTACCAGCTTATACATGTTGGGCAACGCATAGATGACCATCAGCTTACACATATCACATGTTAGGCAATGCATAGATGACCATCAGCTTATACATGTTGGGCAACACATAGATGACCATCAGCTTATAACATGTTGGGTAATGCATAGATGACCAACCAGCTTACACATGTTGGTCAAACGCATAGATGACATCAGCTTACACATGTTAGGCAAACGCATAGATGACCATCAGCTTACACATGTTGGGCAATGCATAGATGACCACCAGCTTACACATGTTGGTCAACGCATAGATGACCACCAGCTTACACATGTTGGCAATGCATAGATGACCACCAGCTTATACATGTTGGCCAATGCATAGATGACCATCAGCTTACACATGTTGTGGCAATGCATAGATGACCATCAGCTTATACATGTTGGGCAATGCATAGATGACCACCAGCTTACACATGTTGGGCAATGCATAGATGACCACCAGCTTACACATGTTGGTCAACGCATAGATGACCATCAGCTTACACATATCACATGTTAGGCAATGCATAGATGACCATCAGCTTATACATGTTTGGGCAACACATAGATGACCATCAGCTTATACATGTTGGGCAATGCATAGATGACCATCAGCGTACACATGTTGGGCAACACATAGATGACCATCAGCTTACACATGTTGGGCAACGCATAGATGAATACCAGCTTATACATGTTGGGCAACGCATAGATGACCATCAGCTTACACATATCACATGTTAGGCAATGCATAGATGACCATCAGCTTATACATGTTGGGCAACACATAGATGACCATCAGCTTATACATGTTGGGTAATGCATAGATGACCATCAGCTTACACATGTTGGGCAACGCATAGATGACCATCAGCTTACTCATGTTGGGCAACGCATAGATGACCACCAGCTAACAAAGTAACCTAACTTACTAGGGTTTGGAGATGACGATTTTGCTTCACGCCTAGCTGCCAGGCTTAGCAACACCAAATCTCAGGCCACCTTCATGATCTACAGTAGGCTTAACCTGGTCCTTGTTGTAGCAGTGCAAGGGCACTGATATCTCAAGCAGGGTCATATGGCAATGGCTCTGATCCCATATAAGCATCTTAGGTTGTGTAGTTCATGTCTAAAATGATCATAACATTTTGTTTATTGCTGTGTATTTATGTACAACATAAATGCATAATATTTTGAAATGTACACACAATACAAACGAATACACACAAATTAAAGTTCATCCACCTGCTGCATAAGGTGGGAGTAGGAACGACTCAGAATGGCACGAGCATTAGCTCTAATTAGTGAGTGACTGAGGCGACCAAAGAGGTCAGTCAATGCCATAGATTTAGAGGTATTCCCACGAATGGCTAAACGAGTGGCTACTTGTGAGAAGGCCTTTAGAGCCTCTGGACCCCATGCACCATAACACTCTACCGCCAGCGGAATACATTTCCAACTTAGTTCAGCACATTTAGAGTCATTTTGAGTGTGCTTTCTGAGCTCAGCTGCTCTTGCTGCAGCACCTGAGTACATGCCCGCTTCCGTAATGGTACTAGAATTGAGCGGAGATGCAACAGTGACATCGAAGGCTGCTGAGATGCCGTTGTACAACAATAATAATAATTTTTCAGTTAAATTAATAATTATTTGCTTAGTGATTGAAGATGTACTATATTATATCATTTATGTCATTTGTAATCATCAATTTATATAAACATGTACAACACACTTTTTAGTATTATTGTTAAACCCACGCAAAATGATCATATTAATAGTCTATTGCGTCAATGTCAGCAGTAGCTTGCAATGATCTTGCGAGGATAGCCCTGGCATTTGCCTGAGCCTGCCATAGAGGTCTCCCAAAACTTGGGATTTACTGCAGTGTGTGAGGATGGCTTCGCGCATGGCTATGTAGGAGAAAGCATTGCATGCCTCTTCACCCCAGGCTCCATATGTTTCCACTGCTAGTGGAATGCACTGCCAACCAAGCTCTGAACACTTTGTGTCATGTTTACGGGATTCTGCAGCCACCAGCAGAAACCCCCGCTAATGAGTCAGTGAAGTAGGCAGAGGAGATGCTATCAGTGTATGTGGCCCAACAAGGACTCAGATAAGTGGCTGAATGATGGAGATGAAAACCTTAGCCACCACAAGAACGGCTTATGCTAGTCTGTTTCCAAGCTGAGCTATTTGCAGGTGTATCAACTTCAGTGCACTCAGAGAAACACTCTTGAACATGACTGGATGGAGTTCTGCAAGAAATATTATAAAACTAATACAGAAATGGGATTGTTTCCACAAAATTTTTATACATGTACATTATAAAATTTCCAGTACGCGCAATAGAAATGTAACACTTGTGTTGAAATGTATGGCTAATTAAACATTCAGAACAATCCTACTCCATGACAGATACTCCGATCTCAGTGTCGTAAGAAGCAATGTGTAGAGGCCATTTCAGACTTCTAGAATATCAAGAATTTGAAATCTTGAAGAAAAAAAAAGTGTTAGATCCCTTTTCGAGGAAACAATCCTATATACAAATGCAAAAACCTAATTAACAATTTGTCTGCTGGACCATCATTACGTGCTGCACACCTTGCTAGCAAAGCTCTAGGAACATGATCCAAGTCGGGATAGTGTTGCTTGGCTTCCAATCCCCAACACCCATAATGCTCAACTGCAAGGGGATACAGACCCAACCCAGCACATGCGGTCATTTGCTTCTTTGTTCAGCTGCATATGCTGCAGACCCAGCCGTCACACTTGCTTCAGTTCATGGAGCTGTGATGCAATAGTGAGGTCAAGTGCAGCTGGCTTGATCAGAACATCAGCTGGTCGTGTCTTGATCTTCTCTGATCCCCATCCAATTCCCATCTTACATGACAGGCAAGGTGACAGTACTCGACGAAAACATCTCTTAATCTGTTATGGCGTGTAACCACGTCACCACCATGTTTGCATGTCAGGGAGGAGTGATGGTCAAGGTGGTCCAGCGAATCACAGTGATCCACATAAACCATATGCAATCAAAAACTAATATTGAATGGTTAGGGCAATGCACCCATGTTATTCCTTCAGCAACCACCATTTCAAAGTAACTTGAAATTAATTGGGCTCAAGGATGTTATTTCACCATTTCAAAGTAACTTGAAATTCATTGGGCTCAAGGATGTTATTTCACCATTTCAAAGTAACTTGAAATTAATTGGGCTCAAGGATATTACTCCACCATTTCAAAGTAACTTGAAATTCATTGGGCTCAAGGTGGGATTGCAATGCTGGTAAGGGGTATGGCTGATAACCAAATTGAAGTATGGGGTGATATATGGACAGTAGATGAGCTTTATCAGGAATGAAGACTAAGTTTCATGAGCTGGTGATCTTTGAGGTTGGCAAAAAGAACCCTTTCTTAATGCTCTGTGTCAGTGATGTCATTGGCTGGGATGGCACCAGGTGGAGAAAGGATGGCATTATATAATAATAATAATTTGATGCACCTGCAGCTGATCCACATAAACCATATGCAATCAAAAACTAATAATGAACAACCTTCATCAGCATAGATGGTACAATATCTTAAGCACAGATGGAATTCGTTTTTTTTTTGTTTGTCAATTTAAGAACGAATCAACACTGAAAGGGTTTTGTGTTGTTGTGTTGTATTGTATGTTTTTGTAATAAAACTTTGTGTCCCAAAAAACTAAATAGGAATTAATTTGGCTCAGATACAAGCATGATGGCACCATCAAGAGTGAGTATTCCTTTCAAAACTATCTCAGGATATCATGGATCCACTATCTGTCACTGCAAAGGGACATAAATACATACTGTAGGTGGAGCATCCATTTGATCACAACTGATAACACATGGGCACTTCAGAATAGGTATGACACTTACTAGGATTTAAATGGTTAATGTAATTTATAGCAAGAGGTTATTTTATAAGCTGAGGTGGGGCTTAGCAAATGGGATTATTTCCATGAAAAGGGAACTAGCGCAATTACCAGTACATGCAATAGAAATGTGATGCTTGCATTGAAATGTATGGATAATTAAACATTCAATGCTTTACAACTTCATGACAGATACTCTAATTCTCAGTGCATAAGAATCGCTGTGTAGACCATTTCAGACTTCTAGAATATCAAAAAACTTGAAATTTTGAAACGATGGTAAATCATATTCTATTTTGTCATTTACTGCATATCGTGACCAGATGTTAAACTCAAGTTATTGAAATCAGCTGCGATTTCTGTGAATGCAAATGAAATGGTTTACAAACACTGATTGATAAAAGAGTGTAAAACATATCCTTCTACTTACCTTTCCATATGCAACATTGCGTCAAGTGGAATAAATATATCTTTTCTGATTAATGCCACCACCTCATTAGGTGCATTAGGAGTGTAATGAGGTGAGGTGATGTAGTTTTGGATCTTGTCTTGAAGATGCATACGGTCACCAACACTCCCAGAGACAAGGCCATGATAAATGTAATGGAGAAGGTTATACCAACAGCAGTAGAAACATCAATGGAGGGCACATGGCTGGCTGAAAAGAGAACCATACACTTATATATATAACAAAAGAACACAAATCTGAACACTTTAAACTATTTTTTTTTCAGCCTTCTATTAGCACCCAAGCTGTTTGGGTGTACCATAGGTCAGACACATGTTTAAGCAATTTTGATAGCTAGGTTATTTGTTCTCCCATTCAACACTGGTTATGCATAAAAATAAAACTAATGAATAGTAATGAGGCAGAGGGATTGCTGGTACGAGTGCAATTGATTGAGATAAGGGGTAAGACACAAAGATGGTGTAACTGGTAGCAAACACAGAGACTTGTTGGGCATAGAGACATGGTGAAGTGGTACATTTGGTAGAACCCTGACCAACAGAGGTACCACCAGTACCAACAACCCTCACTGTGTACACACTCACACTGCCCCCCTGGAGATAGAAGGTAATAACTCATAACCATTAATAATTGTTATCATACCAGTGGTATCCAGGGATATCTCAAGATGGCGGAGATGTTGTTGGGGTTTAAACACTGACACTACCTGTATGTGAACAAAAACGATGTTGAAGCAATGAATACAAAGTGTTATTCATTGCTTCAACATGGTTTTAGTTTGACAAAACCAGGACAAGACCATATGGTTGTTACGATATTCCCACCCTGGATGCTTAATCCCAGGATGGTTTTACGCTATCCCACGCTAGACATCCAATCCCAGAGTGGTTTTACCCCCTGAAAACCATGCCTGGATGTTTCTAACTTTTTCCTGTGTTTGCCAGCTCCTTTCTCCTCTCCAATAATCAGACCAGGTCAGACCTAATTACTTTTAACAAAAACGTGATTACCACTAAGCTTTCCAATTTGCTATTTTATAGCATCTTGATATTCGGTGCTTGAATGATATTAAATACAACAACCATGTTCACACAGCTAAAGCTCGACAAAGTTGCAAAGTCAACACACCAACCAGCACACCCACCATGGCCTTGGCTACCAAGAGGACCCACACGTTCAGGTCTACAAGCTCCTGGCCAGGTTGAAGAGCAGAGGTCTGTAGCATATGGCTACTAGCAATGTGATGACATAAGGTAGACAGACCTTGTGAAGTCATTCCTGTTCACCAGCCACAGCAATCCACATGTGGAAAGAAGATACAGCTACAAGAAGATATAGAGAAGAGACAGCGTTATGGTTCCTTATCTCATTCACTGGTGTTAGACTCATCGTCCATGGTGCTAGTGTAGCACCCATAGTGTGTGGTGCTATCATTATCTATTGTATTGTATCCATGGTGCCTCCTTCCCAGGTGCACACATCCTTCCATTATTCTGCAGTCATTATTAAACTTTGCCTAAGTTTTCAAACAGCTACAGAAAGTTCATTATTATTATGTATATATTGGGGGTGGGGGGGGGGGGGGGGGGGGGGGGGGGGGGGGGGGGGGGGGGGGGGGGGGGGGGGAGGTTATGTATTTTTAGCAATAATGTAGCATCGAAGTAGGTGGATTGGGAAGGGGTACCTCCATTGGTGTGACGTGTATTATGTATTTCCTTCCACTCGCTCGATCTGAAAAACAATTGCACCCCCGGTGACAAGTGGTCCTGTAGAGGCTTCATCTTCAGTTTCGTGTTTCTGATGTCTCGTCAGTCCTAATTGCGTAATCGCTTGCGGCAGTGGGCATCAAAAAGAACGTTGGCCTACTCCAGATCACAAAATTACTTGGAAAATGCTTGGAGAAGAAAGGCAGTTCCTGCAAGATTTCTCCTACATGCGGTGACTATTAAGTACCCAAGCAACCTTGGGCGGTAAGAATTCTTCAATAGGCTTGTTATTATTTATTTATTGCACATAGGCCTAATTATAGTTCTAGGACTTATTGAATAGGGATTATTTATATTTACCGGGAGTACCCAGGGTATATTAAGCGGAAATATTTATGACGCTGTTTGAGCAGGGCTATCTTAGCAACGGTTGGCGCTGCGCATGTATGTTTCATGTATTCAGGTATCCACATTCATCCCCTTACAAAATTTTGTTCATGTTGTCGCACTGGGTCCAAACGCAACGATTGCAGCTACCCTCTACTCTGATGAGTGCAGCGTCCCGTGCTAAAAGCCACATGCTGCGCGACTTTGTCGGAATTTTGCTACATATTGCCGAACTAGGCCTAGCTATGTATGCTAACTGATATCCGCGGTTGAATTTGGCAACGTATATTACATATTCATTGTTGCAGGTTACCTGATAGTGAGGAAGCATTGATTATAAGGTGTTATGATTAATATCTATGGTATAATTATCGTTTAAAATAGTGTGCCTTTTGTTAGAAGTGTGTTTGGTATGCATGCAGAGTAGGTTGTTGTGTTGTAGCTGCTTGTTACCCGCTGACACGACTTTGATATGCTTCTCGGCAAAATCTTATGTGTAGCCCCGAGAATTTCAAGAGCAACCACAACGAAGCATTGTGGCTGCATTTGCATCTATGTAGAGTAGTGCAGGCCAGCAGCGCTAACCTAACTACTGCGTAACTATAATCAAGACACAATTCAATTCTACCTAAAGACTACAGAACATAAGTTGCAGTTAGGGTACTACATGGTGCAGTGCACAAGTAATCTCTAATAACATGCATCTTTTAATGGCTAGTTCCATTAACATATGGAGATATTTCGATCTACGGTACCTTTTTTCAGACCACAGGTGAGGCTGTGAGTGCAGTGGCTGTTAACCAAGTCAAGATCAAGCTACCTCCAGTACCCGATGAAGAAAGTACACCAGGCTTCCTATTTTGTAAACCATCCCTCCTGTTATGGTTTATGCTGTGTGTGTGTGTGTGTGTGTGTGTGTGTGTGTGTTTGTGTGTGTGCATGTGTGTGCATGTGTGTGCATGTGTGTTTGTG
>JABACO010000039.1:177500-193661 GCA_013339895.1 Ephydatia muelleri | reverse complement strand
AGCCACTATTATTATTATTATTATTATTAAACATAATGTACATAAACCCGGCTTCCTGCTGTCTACTTTGTCCAGAAATAGCTTTAGACCCACTGGGGCCCCATGCATTGTCTTATAGACGAGGTGGTGACATAGTACTCCATCATAACCAGCTGCAAGATGTGTTTGTAGATCTTTGCTACAAGGCGAACTTTGGAGTGAAGGTTGAAGCAGGTAGTGCACTTACCCCTGACCTTTCTAGGTCTCGCCCTGCTGATGCCTTGATGAGCAATTGGACTGGTGGTATCCCTGCCGCTTTGGATGTAACTGTGACATTGCCTCTCACACCAGTGTGCTTCGTAAAGCAAGTGTCATGGCAGGTACAGCCGTTCAACTGGGAGAGCAGAGGAAGCACCCCAGGTGAACACTCTCAGATGTAACTGCATCCCTCTTGCTGTGGAGAGTTATGGGAACTGGGGTCAATAAGCCAGGCAGGCTTTCTCCCATTTGGCCTCACGCCTGCCATTGGCTAGGCTATCACAAGTCTAAAACCCTGGTACACCTCTAAACATAGCCCTGGTGCAGTGCAATGCAAGAACTCTCCTACATGTATGCAGAGGCATGTAATTTAGTTCAGTTGCATTTGGACAGTTAGATTTATATGTGCAGTGTAAGCAGTATAGGAATATCACTTAGTGTAGGTAAAGCTAACATATTATGGTGTATGTTGTAACCGTATAATGATAAAAATAAATAATAATAATAATAATATTGTGCGTACGTATACTGTACATTTTGTGTTAAATCATTAAAGAAGAATAAATACAAACATACAGACATAACATACAATCTAAAGCTGGTGAGTCCTCACTTGCAGGCCCCCAAGGACTTGGACCAGTGCTCTGGCATTAACTCTCACTAGGGTTATGCTCAGCCTCTGGTAGATGGTGGTGGTAGCTTTGGACTTGCTCCACCCTAACTGGATGGCGAGACAGGAAAGAAAGACCTGGGCTTCTGCACCCTCACAACCATATGTCTCCACTGCATGGGGTAAACAGACCTAGCCAAGGTCAGAACACTTAGAATCATTGGATTTATGCTTCTTCGTTGCCAAGGCTGCAGACCCCACCTGTTGCTCCCACTTCAATTATAGAAGTAGCAGGACTACTGTAGGGTCAATGGCAGCTAGCTGATTTCCAATCGTGCACCAGGATACCTGCATGGCAGGTGGGAGTCATAATTGTTCAAAAGCCACAGCCAGCTTCAACCTGACCACAAATACAAGCTCAATGGCAAAATTGCAGAAAGACATCTCACAGGCTGTTATGGCACACAGCTACATGTTTGCCATGTTTGCATGTGAGTGCACTAGAGGGTCCAGGAGATTGTCGGGACACAGTGTGGACAGCAATAACCAAGGATATGTCAATTCCACGCCATACTTTAAAGCAGTCTGGAACTTGCTGGGTCAAGTTGTAGGTTCAGACCCTAAGAAAGAATGACTCCTGGCCAAGATGCAGCATGCCGTGATGATATGAGCAACAAACAGACTCTCTCTTAGCTTGAAAGGACTGATACAAAAGCTGAAGAACCACTTATGTTCCAACCTATTAGACAAGTCTTCCTAGCCACCATTTTATCAGGATCTAAATGGCCTGGAGATTGTGGTGTTATTATTAACAATATACACAAAGGCTAACATAAGTATATGCAGTCCATTGCTATCAATCTTCAGAGACAGTTTCTGATAGTAACAGAACTGCCATGCATCAGAGTCAAGCTAAGCCTGTTGTACAATTGACAAATGGTTTGGGACTTAAAGAAATCCCCATAGGGGCTTGTGTGTCCCAATAACATTCTTGACTCCCTTGCCACCATGGAGACGTTGCATCTCGCCATAATCAGCTACGAGTCATCTTTGTGCAGACATGGCGATTTGCAGGTGTCAGTGCTAGCATTGAAGCTGGGAGTGAATTAGGTCATAAACATTTGCATAAAAGACCTGCTGATGCCCTTCTGCCCAATTGGGCTTGCTCCAAACCTGCAGCCCTCGACTTCTCTGTAGTCTCTCTGCTTGGTTCAACCCATATTGTTGAAGCGGGGTACCACAGCAGAGTCATTTGCCCTCTCAGTAAAAGTAAGGAAGCATGAAAACAATGACCAAAAGTAGAATGAGCTTAGCTGGGTATGTGTCCCAAACATACCTTTTCATGTTTGTCCATCAGACAAGCTGTGAAAACATCAGTGCCCAAGTGACAAGCACTGTCCAGCATTTAAACCAGGATGATCTTGGGCGGAGACGTTGCGTCTTGCATAATCAGATACAAGTCATCATTTGCAGACATGGCGATTGCAAGTTGTCAGTGCTAGCATTAAAGCTGGGAATGACCATCAGCTTACACGTGTTGGCCAACGCATAGATGACCATCAGCTTACACATGTTTGGCAATGCATAGATGACCATCAGCTTACACATGTTGGGCAAAGCATAGATGACCATCAGCTTACACATGTTGGGCAATGCATAGATGACCATCAGCTTACACATGTTTGGCAATGCATAGATGACCATCAGCTTACACATGTTGGGCAAAGCATAGATGACCATCAGCTTACACATGTTGGGCAATGCATAGATGACCATCAGCTTACACATGTTGGGCAAAGCATAGATGACCATCAGCTTACACATGTTGGGCAATGCATAGATGACCACCAGCTTACACATGTTGGGCAACGCATAGATGACCATCAGCTTACACATGTTGGGCAATTCATAGATGACCATCAGCTTACACATGTTGGGCAATGCATAGATGACCATCAGCTTACACATATCACATGTTGGGCAATGCATAGATGACCATCAGCTTACATATGTTGGGCAATGCATAGATGACCACCAGCTTACACATGTTGGGCAATGCATAGATGACCATCAGCTTACACATGTTGGGCAATTCATAGATGACCATCAGCTTACACATGTTGGGCAATTCATAGATGACCATCAGCTTACACATATCACATGTTGGGCAATGCATAGATGACCATCAGCTTACATATGTTGGGCAATGCATAGATGACCACCAGCTTACACATGTTGGGCAATGCATAGATGACCACCAGCTTACACATGTTGGGCAATGCATAGATGACCATCAGCTTACACATGTTGGGCAATGCATAGATGACCATCAGCTTACACATGTTGGGCAATGCATAGATGACAACCAGCTTACACATGTTGGGCAACGCATAGATGACCATCAGCTTACACATGTTTGGCAATGCATAGATGACCATCACCTTTACATGTTGGGCAATGCATAGATGACCACCAGCTTACACATGTTGGGCAATGCATAGATGACCATCAGCTTACACATATCACATGTTGGGCAACGCATAGATGACCATCAGCTTACACATGTTGGGCAGCGCATAGATGACCATCAGCTTACACATGTTGGGCAACGCATAGATGACCATCAGCTTACACATGTTGGGCAATGCATAGATGACCATCAGCTTACACATGTTGGGCAATGCATAGATGACCACCAGCTTACACATGTTGGGCAACGCATAGATGACCATCACCTTTACATGTTGGGCAATGCATAGATGACCACAAGCTTACACATGTTGGGCAATGCATAGATGACCATCAGCTTACACATGTTGGGCAATGCATAGATGACCACCAGCTTACACATGTTGGGCAACGCATAGATGACCATCACCTTTACATGTTGGGCAATGCATAGATGACCACAAGCTTACACATGTTGGGCAATGCATAGATGACCACCAGCTTACACATGTTGGGCAATGCATAGATGACCACCAGCTTACACATGTTGGGCAATTCATAGATGACCATCAGCTTACACATGTTGGGCAATTCATAGATGACCATCAGCTTACACATGTTGGGTAATGCATAGATGACCACCAGCTTACACATGTTGGGCAATTCATAGATGACCATCAGCTTACACATGTTGGGCAATTCATAGATGACCATCAGCTTACACATGTTGGGCAATTCATAGATGACCATCAGCTTACACATGTTGGGCAATTCATAGATGACCATCAGCTTACACATATCATAATATGTTGGGCAATGCATAGATGACCATCAGCTTACATATGTTGGGCAATGCATAGATGACCACCAGCTTACACATGTTGGGCAATGCATAGATGACCACCAGCTTACACATGTTGGGCAATGCATAGATGACCATCAGCATTCACATGTTGGGCAATGCATAGATGACCATCAGCTTACACATGTTGGGCAATGCATAGATGACGACCAGCTTACACATGTTGGGCAACGCATAGATGACCATCAGCTTATACATGTTTGGCAATGCATAGATGACCATCACCTTTACATGTTGGGCAATGCATAGATGACCACCAGCTTACACATGTTGGGCAATGCATAGATGACCATCAGCTTACACATATCACATGTTGGGCAACGCATAGATGACCATCAGCTTACACATGTTGGGCAGCGCATAGATGACCATCAGCTTACACATGTTGGGCAACGCATAGATGACCATCAGCTTACACATGTTGGGCAATGCATAGATGACCATCAGCTTACACATGTTGGGCAATGCATAGATGACCACCAGCTTACACATGTTGGGCAACGCATAGATGACCATCACCTTTACATGTTGGGCAATGCATAGATGACCACAAGCTTACACATGTTGGGCAATGCATAGATGACCATCAGCTTACACATGTTGGGCAATGCATAGATGACCACCAGCTTACACATGTTGGGCAACGCATAGATGACCATCACCTTTACATGTTGGGCAATGCATAGATGACCACAAGCTTACACATGTTGGGCAATGCATAGATGACCATCAGCTTACACATGTTGGGCAATGCATAGATGACCACCAGCTTACACATGTTGGGCAATGCATAGATGACCATCAGCTTACACATGTTGGGCAATGCATAGATGACCATCAGCTTACACATGTTTGGCAATGCATAGATGACCATCTGCTTACACATGTTGGGCAATGCATAGATGACCACCAGCTTACACATGTTGGGCAACGCATAGATGACCATCTGCTTACACATGTTGGGCAACGCATAGATGACTACCAGCTTACACATGTTGGGCAGCGCATAGATGACCATCAGCTTACACATGTTGGGCAACGCATAGATGACCATCAGCTTACACATGTTGGGCAATGCATAGATGACCATCAGCTTACACATGTTGGGCAACGCATAGATGTCCACCAGCTTACATATGTTGGGCAACGCATAGATGACCATCAGCTTACACATGTTGGGCAGCGCATAGATGACCATCAGCTTACACATGTTGGGCAATGCATAGATGACCACCAGCTTACACATGTTTGGCAATGCATAGATGACCATCAGCTTACACATGTTGGGCAATGCATAGATGACCATTTGGCTTACACATGTTGGGCAACGCATAGATGACCACCAGCTTACACATATTACTTGTTGGGCAATGCATAGATGACCATCAGCTTACACATATTACATGTTGGGCAATGCATAGATGACCATCAGCTTACACATGTTGGGCAATGCATAGATGACCATCAGCTTACACATATTACATGTTGGGCAATGCATAGATGACCATCAGCTTACACATGTTGGGCAATGCATAGATGACCATCAGCTTACACATGTTGGGCAATGCATAGATGACCATCAGCTTACACATGTTGGGCAATGCATAGGTGACTATCAGCTTACACATATTACATGTTGGGCAACGCATAGATGACCACCAGCTTACACATGTTGGTCAACGCATAGATGACCATCAGCTTACACATGTTAGGCAACACATAGATGACCATCAGCTTACACATGTTGGGCAATGCATAGATGACCACCAGCTTACACATGTTGGTCAACGCATAGATGACCATCAGCTTACACATGTTAGGCAACGCATAGATGACCATCAGCTTACACATGTTGGGCAATGCATAGATGACCACCAGCTTACACATGTTGGTCAACGCATAGATGACCATCAGCTTACACATGTTAGGCAACGCATAGATGACCATCAGCTTACACATGTTGGGCAATGCATAGATGACCACCAGCTTACACATGTTGGTCAACGCATAGATGACCACCAGCTTACACATGTTGGGCAATGCATAGATGACCACCAGCTTATACATGTTGGCCAATGCATAGATGACCATCAGCTTACACATGTTGGGCAATGCATAGATGACCATCAGCTTATACATGTTGGGCAATGCATAGATGACCATCAGCTTACACATGTTGGGCAATGCATAGATGACCATCAGCTTATACATGTTGGGCAATGCATAGATGACCACCAGCTTACACATGTTGGGCAAAGCATAGATGACCACCAGCTTACACATGTTGGTCAACGCATAGATGACCATCAGCTTACACATATCACATGTTAGGCAATGCATAGATGACCATCAGTTTATACATGTTGGGCAACACATAGATGACCATCAGCTTATACATGTTGGGCAATGCATAGATGACCATCAGCGTACACATGTTGGGCAACACATAGATGACCATCAGCTTACACATGTTGGGCAACGCATAGATGACTACCAGCTTATACATGTTGGGCAACGCATAGATGACCATCAGCTTACACATATCACATGTTAGGCAATGCATAGATGACCATCAGCTTATACATGTTGGGCAACACATAGATGACCATCAGCTTATACATGTTGGGTAATGCATAGATGACCACCAGCTTACACATGTTGGTCAACGCATAGATGACCATCAGCTTACACATGTTAGGCAACGCATAGATGACCATCAGCTTACACATGTTGGGCAATGCATAGATGACCACCAGCTTACACATGTTGGTCAACGCATAGATGACCACCAGCTTACACATGTTGGGCAATGCATAGATGACCACCAGCTTATACATGTTGGCCAATGCATAGATGACCATCAGCTTACACATGTTGGGCAATGCATAGATGACCATCAGCTTATACATGTTGGGCAATGCATAGATGACCACCAGCTTACACATGTTGGGCAATGCATAGATGACCACCAGCTTACACATGTTGGTCAACGCATAGATGACCATCAGCTTACACATATCACATGTTAGGCAATGCATAGATGACCATCAGCTTATACATGTTGGGCAACACATAGATGACCATCAGCTTATACATGTTGGGCAATGCATAGATGACCATCAGCGTACACATGTTGGGCAACACATAGATGACCATCAGCTTACACATGTTGGGCAACGCATAGATGAATACCAGCTTATACATGTTGGGCAACGCATAGATGACCATCAGCTTACACATATCACATGTTAGGCAATGCATAGATGACCATCAGCTTATACATGTTGGGCAACACATAGATGACCATCAGCTTATACATGTTGGGTAATGCATAGATGACCATCAGCTTACACATGTTGGGCAACGCATAGATGACCATCAGCTTACTCATGTTGGGCAACGCATAGATGACCACCAGCTAACAAAGTAAACCTAACTTACTAGGGTTTGGAGATGACGATTTTGCTTCACGCCTAGCTGCCAGGCTTAGCAACACCAAATCTCAGGCCACCTTCATGATCTACAGTAGGCTTAACCTGGTCCTTGTTGTAGCAGTGCAAGGGCACTGATATCTCAAGCAGGGTCATATGGCAATGGCTCTGATCCCATATAAGCATCTTAGGTTGTGTAGTTCATGTCTAAAATGATCATAACATTTTGTTTATTGCTGTGTATTTATGTACAACATAAATGCATAATATTTTGAAATGTACACACAATACAAACGAATACACACAAATTAAAGTTCATCCACCTGCTGCATAAGGTGGGAGTAGGAACGACTCAGAATGGCACGAGCATTAGCTCTAATTAGTGAGTGACTGAGGCGACCAAAGAGGTCAGTCAATGCCATAGATTTAGAGGTATTCCCACGAATGGCTAAACGAGTGGCTACTTGTGAGAAGGCCTTTAGAGCCTCTGGACCCCATGCACCATAACACTCTACCGCCAGCGGAATACATTTCCAACTTAGTTCAGCACATTTAGAGTCATTTTGAGTGTGCTTTCTGAGCTCAGCTGCTCTTGCTGCAGCACCTGAGTACATGCCCGCTTCCGTAATGGTACTAGAATTGAGCGGAGATGCAACAGTGACATCGAAGGCTGCTGAGATGCCGTTGTACAACAATAATAATAATTTTTCAGTTAAATTAATAATTATTTGCTTAGTGATTGAAGATGTACTATATTATATCATTTATGTCATTTGTAATCATCAATTTATATAAACATGTACAACACACTTTTTAGTATTATTGTTAAACCCACGCAAAATGATCATATTAATAGTCTATTGCGTCAATGTCAGCAGTAGCTTGCAATGATCTTGCGAGGATAGCCCTGGCATTTGCCTGAGCCTGCCATAGAGGTCTCCCAAAACTTGGGATTTACTGCAGTGTGTGAGGATGGCTTCGCGCATGGCTATGTAGGAGAAAGCATTGCATGCCTCTTCACCCCAGGCTCCATATGTTTCCACTGCTAGTGGAATGCACTGCCAACCAAGCTCTGAACACTTTGTGTCATGTTTACGGGATTCTGCAGCCACCAGCAGAAACCCCCCGCTAATGAGTCAGTGAAGTAGGCAGAGGAGATGCTATCAGTGTATGTGGCCCAACAAGGACTCAGATAAGTGGCTGAATGATGGAGATGAAAACCTTAGCCACCACAAGAACGGCTTATGCTAGTCTGTTTCCAAGCTGAGCTATTTGCAGGTGTATCAACTTCAGTGCACTCAGAGAAACACTCTTGAACATGACTGGGAGGAGTTCTGCAAGAAATATTATAAAACTAATACAGAAATGGGATTGTTTCCACAAAATTTTTATACATGTACATTATAAATTTCCAGTACGCGCAATAGAAATGTAACACTTGTGTTGAAATGTATGGCTAATTAAACATTCAGAACAATCCTACTCCATGACAGATACTCCGATCTCAGTGCGTAAGAAGCAATGTGTAGAGGCCATTTCAGACTTCTAGAATATCAAGAATTTGAAATCTTGAAGAAAAAAAAAGTGTTAGATCCCTTTTCGAGGAAACAATCCTATATACAAATGCAAAAACCTAATTAACAATTTGTCTGCTGGACCATCATTACGTGCTGCACACCTTGCTAGCAAAGCTCTAGGAACATGATCCAAGTCGGGATAGTGTTTGCTTGGCTTCCAATCCCCAACACCCATAATGCTCAACTGCAAGGGGATACAGACCCAACCCAGCACATGCGGTCATTTGCTTCTTTGTTCAGCTGCATATGCTGCAGACCCAGCCGTCACACTTGCTTCAGTTCATGGAGCTGTGATGCAATAGTGAGGTCAAGTGCAGCTGGCTTGATCAGAACATCAGCTGGTCGTGTCTTGATCTTCTCTGATCCCCATCCAATTCCCATCTCTACATGACAGGCAAGGTGACAGTACTCGACGAAAACATCTCTTAATCTGTTATGGCGTGTAACCACGTCACCACCATGTTTGCATGTCAGGGAGGAGTGATGGTCAAGGTGGTCCAGCGAATCACAGTGATCCACATAAACCATATGCAATCAAAAACTAATAATATTGAATGGTTAGGGCAATGCACCCATGTTATTCCTTCAGCAACCACCATTTCAAAGTAACTTGAAATTAATTGGGCTCAAGGATGTTATTTCACCATTTCAAAGTAACTTGAAATTCATTGGGCTCAAGGATGTTATTTCACCATTTCAAAGTAACTTGAAATTAATTGGGCTCAAGGATATTACTCCACCATTTCAAAGTAACTTGAAATTCATTGGGCTCAAGGTGGGATTGCAATGCTGGTAAGGGGTATGGCTGATAACCAAATTGAAGTATGGGGTGATATATGGACAGTAGATGAGCTTTATCAGGAATGAAGACTAAGTTTCATGAGCTGGTGATCTTTGAGGTTGGCAAAAAGAACCCTTTCTTAATGCTCTGTGTCAGTGATGTCATTGGCTGGGATGGCACCAGGTGGAGAAAGGATGGCATTATATAATAATAATAATTTTGATGCACCCTGCAGCTGATCCACATAAACCATATGCAATCAAAAACTAATAATGAACAACCTTCATCAGCATAGATGGTACAATATCTTAAGCACAGATGGAATTCGTTTTTTTTTTGTTTGTCAATTTAAGAACGAATCAACACTGAAAGGGTGTAATAAAACTTTGTGTCCCAAAAAACTAAATAGGAATTACATTTGGCTCAGATACAAGCATGATGGCACCATCAAGAGTGAGTATTCCTTTCAAAACTATCTCAGGATATCATGGATCCACTATCTGTCACTGCAAAGGGACATAAATACATACTGTAGGTGGAGCATCCATTTGATCACAACTGATAACACATGGGCACTTCAGAATAGGTATGACACTTACTAGGATTTAAATGGTTAATGTAATTTATAGCAAGAGGTTATTTTATAAGCTGAGGTGGGGCTTAGCAAATGGGATTATTTCCATGAAAAGGGAACTAGCGCAATTACCAGTACATGCAATAGAAATGTGATGCTTGCATTGAAATGTATGGATAATTAAACATTCAATGCTTTACAACTTCATGACAGATACTCTAATTCTCAGTGCATAAGAATCGCTGTGTAGAGACCATTTCAGACTTCTAGAATATCAAAAAACTTGAAATTTTGAAACGATGGTAAATCATATTCTATTTTGTCATTTACTGCATATCGTGACCAGATGTTAAACTCAAGTTATTGAAATCAGCTGCGATTTCTGTGAATGCAAATGAAATGGTTTACAAACACTGATTGATAAAAGAGTGTAAAACATATCCTTCTACTTTACTCTTCCATATGCAACATTGCTGTCAAGTGGAATAACATCTATCTTCTTCTGATTAATGCCCACCACCTCATTAGGTGCATTAGGAGTGTAATGATGAGGTGATGTAGTTTTGGATCTTGTCTTGAAGATGCATACGGTCACCAACACTCCCAGAGACAAGGCCATGATAAATGTAATGGAGAAGGTTATACCAACAGCAGTAGAAACATCAATGGAGGGCACATGGCTGGCTGAAAAGAGACACCATACACTTATATATATAACAAAAGAACACAAATCTGAACACTTTAAACTATTTTTTTTTCAGCCTTCTATTAGCACCCCAAGCTGTTTGGTGTACCATAGGTCAGACACATGTTTAAGCAATTTTGATAGCTAGGTTATTTGTTCTCCCATTCAACACTGGTTATGCATAAAAATAAAACTAATGAATAGTAATGAGGCAGATGGGATTGCTTGGTACGAGTGCAATTGATTGAGATAAGGGGTAAGACACAAAGATGGTGTAACTGGTAGCAAACACAGAGACTTGTTGGGCATAGAGACATGGTGAAGTGGTACATTTGGTAGAACCCTGACCAACAGAGGTACCACCAGTACCAACAACCCTCACTGTGTACACACTCACACTGCCCCCCTGGAGATAGAAGGTAATAACTCATAACCATTAATAATTGTTACTCATACCAGTGGTATCCAGGGATATCTCAAGATGGCGGAGAGTGTTGTTGGGGTTAAACACTGACACTACCTGTATGTGAACAAAAACGATGTTGAAGCAATGAATACAAAGTGTTTATTCATTGCTTCAACATGGTTTTAGTTTGACAAAACCAGGACAAGACCATATGGTTGTTACGATATTCCCACCCTGGATGCTTAATCCCAGGATGGTTTTACGCTATCCCACGCTAGACATCCAATCCCAGAGTGGTTTTACCACCCTGAAAACCATGCCTGGATGTTTCTAACTTTTTCCTGTGTTTGCCAGCTCCTTTCTCCTCTCCAATAATCAGACCAGGTCAGACCTAATTACTTTTAACAAAACGTGATTACCACTAAGCTTTCCAATTTGCTATTGTTATAGCATCTTGATATTCGGTGCTTGAATGATATTAAATACAACAACCAATGTTCACACAGCTAAAGCTCGACAAAGTTGCAAAGTCAACACACCAACCAGCACACCCACCATGGCCTTGGCTACCAAGAGGACCCACACGTTCAGGTCTACCAAGCTCCTGGCCAGGTTGAAGAGCAGAGGTCTGTAGCATATGGCTACTAGCAATGTGATGACATAAGGTAGACAGACCTTGTTGAAGTCATTCCTGTTCACCAGCCACAGCAATCCACATGTGGAAAGAAGATACAGCTACAAGAAGATATAGAGAAGAGACAGCGTTATGGTTCCTTATCTCATTCACTGGTGTTAGACTCATCGTCCATGGTGCTAGTGTAGCACCCATAGTGATGTGGTGCTATCATTATCTATTGTATTGTATCCATGGTGCCTCCTTCCCAGGTGCACACATCCTTCCATTATTCTGCAGTCATTATTAAACTTTGCCTAAGTTTTCAAACAGCTACAGAAAGTTCATTATTATTATGTATTATATATTTGGGGGGGGGGGGGGGGGGGGGGGGGGGGGGGGGGGGGGAGGTTATGTATTTTTAGCAATAATGTAGCATCGAAGTAGGTGGATTGGGAAGGGGTACCTCCATTGGTGTGACGTGTATTATGTATTTCCTTCCACTCGCTCGATCTGAAAAACAATTGCACCCCCGGTGACAAGTGGTCCTGTAGAGGCTTCATCTTCAGTTTCGTGTTTCTGATGTCTCGTACCCAGTCCTAATTGCGTAATCGCTTGCGGCAGTGGGCATCAAAAAGAACGTTGGCCTACTCCAGATCACAAAATTACTTGGAAAATGCTTGGAGAAGAAAGGCAGTTCCTGCAAGATTTCTCCTACATGCGGTGACTATTAAGTACCCAAGCAACCTTGGGCGGTAAGAATTCTTCAATAGGCTTTGTTATTATTATTTTTATTGCACATAGGCCTAATTATAGTTCTAGGACTTATTGAATAGGGATTATTTATATTTACCGGGAGTACCCAGGGTATATTAAGCGGAAATATTTATGACGCTGTTTGAGCAGGGCTATCTTAGCAACGGTTGGCGCTGCGCATGTATGTTTCATGTATTCAGGTATCCACATCATCATCCCCTTACAAAATTTTGTTCATGTTGTCGCACTGGGTCCAAACGCAACGATTGCAGCTACCCTCTACTCTGATGAGTGCAGCGTCCCGTGCTAAAAGCCACATGCTGCGCGACTTTGTCGGAATTTTGCTACATATTGCCGAACTAGGCCTAGCTATGTATGCTAACTGATATCCGCGGTTGAATTCGTTGGCAACGTATATTACATATTCATTGTTGCAGGTTACCTGATAGTGAGGAAGCATTGATTATAAGGTGTTATGATTAATATCTATGGTATAATTATCGTTTAAAATAGTGTGCCTTTTGTTAGAAGTGTGTTTGGTATGCATGCAGAGTAGGTTGTTGTGTTGTAGCTGCTTGTTACCCGCTGACACGACTTTGATATGCTTCTCGGCAAAATCTTATGTGTAGCCCCGAGAATTTCAAGAGCAACCACAACGAAGCATTGTGGCTGCATTTGCATCTATGTAGAGTAGTGCAGGCCAGCAGCGCTAACCTAACTACTGCGTAACTATAATCAAGACACAATTCAATTCTACCTAAAGACTACAGAACATAAGTTGCAGTTAGGGTACTACATGGTGCAGTGCACAAGTAATCTCTAATAACATGCATCTTTTAATGGCTAGTTCCATTAACATATGGAGATATTTCGATCTACGGTACCTTTTTTCAGACCACAGGTGAGGCTGTGAGTGCAGTGGCTGTTAACCAAGTCAAGATCAAGCTACCTCCAGTACCCGATGAAGAAAGTACACCAGGCTTCCTATTTTGTAAACCATCCCTCCTGTTATGGTTTATGCTGTGTGTGTGTGTGTGTGTGTGTGTGTGTGTGTGTGTTTGTGTGTGTGCATGTGTGTGCATGTGTGTGCATGTGTGTTTGTGTTTGTGTTTGTGTTTGTGTGTGTGTGTGTGTGTGTACACTAATGTGAGTACCAGCACCTGGTCCTGTCACACCCATAACATGAGTACCAGCACCTGGTCCTGTCACACCCATAATGTGAGTACCAGCACCTGGTCCTGTCACACCCATAATGTGAGTACCAGCACCTGGTCCTGACACACCCATAATGTGAGTACCAGCACCTGGTCCTGTCACACCCATAATGTGAGTACCAGCACCTGATGGCACTATAACACCATGATTGTCAGCACCTGGTGTTACTACAGTACGACACATAATGTGATTGGCAGCACCTGGTGTTACTATAGCACCCATAATGTGATTGGCAGCACCTGGTGTTACTATAGCACCCATACTACAGTACTGCTCACCCACAAAGTTAAACTCGCCATTACACCCACTCGTGCTTGATCTTCTTTGTACTGTTAGCACAGATAGGCACTAAATTAGTTACGAGGATTCATGCAGTCAACAGCGAGGGTCGGGAAATGATGCGTGAGTGGTATGTTTTATCAAGAGCGATTGAGCATGTAAACTTGAGGGTGACTGTCCAGTGTTGGAGGAAATGCATACTTGGTTGTGTCAACAACTCTATCAAGTAGCCCCCCACTGAAAACAGTTCGAGAACCTAACATTTGCCAGCAGGTTTTCATTGCTTTGCTCATGTCTCATGTCCATGATTTGAGAGATTTGGCCTACGGGGAAAGTAGTTGTGAGGCCCATGGGTTTAGTCCGTCCAACTCCAATCATTTCAAACTTGAATATCCACAGGAGAAGTGAGGGTGGTGCTTCCATTCTATAGGCACCACCAACAGTAATGCATGGCTGTGGCTGTGTTCACATCTTCCCCATGCATAGCTGTGTTCACATCTTCCCCGTGCATAGCTGTGTTCACATCTTCCCAATGCATAGCTGTGTTCACATCTTCCCCATGCATAGCTGTGTTCACATCTTCCCCATGCATAGCTGTGTTCACATCTTCCCCATGCATAGCTGTGTTCACATCTTCCCCATGCATAGCTGTGCTCACATCTTCACAATACACGGCTGTGCTCACTGCAGCCACAAACATGAGTGAGCTGTCACTATACGACATCTTTGGCCTGGGTCCTGTAGTCACATGTGCTATTCCTTGAACTGATTACATAGTACACTCTAGACACCAGTGCCCAGCCCTTCTTACCAAAGCAGAAGTGGTTGCATTTCTAAATGTCTAGTCATCAATCACTCTTTTGCAAAGCATTGTTTGTGTGCAAAGCTTTCCCTATTACAAAACAGATTTTTATTTACGACTCGAGCATGCATGGTTGCCAAACACTGCAAAGTTGTTGTCTAATTCAGATCTCAGAGTGTCAACAACCCAGCCACATTACTGTTGCTTAGTGACCACAAAGCACAGCTGTCCTTTATAAACATGGCTATGACCTATCTGGACAGTAGGGTCTAGGGCACGTAATGTGTTTATATTAGAGAGACATGCCACTTATTGTGTCTTCACATCTCTCAGGCTTATGGTACCTCTGCCTTCTGACAAGTATCTCAGCTTCTTCGGTGTCATCAAGAGTGCCTTTGAAGCCCAGCAAGATAAGGAAGGAGAACTCAGTAAGGTGAGTGATGGACCCTGTGTCTTTTGTGGTTAGGTGTAGGTGTATGCTTGTGTATGAAGCAAGGGGTGACTGAGAGGGATGGTAAGAGTTTGCATATGTGATGACAGGAAATGAAAAGAGGTGTGACATAATTGTGTCTTCATTTGGTTCTTTTCACAACCACATGTTCTGACCTCCAAAGATATCCAAAAGTGTTGCAGCCATTTTGGTAGGTTGTGGTGTGTGAGTGTGTGTGTTGTGTGTGTGTGTGTATTGTGTGTGTTGTGGTGTGTGTGTGTGTGTGTGTGTGTGTGTGTGTGTGCACGCATGTGTGTGTGTGTGTGTGTGTTGTGGTGTGTGTGTGTTGTGTGTGTGTGTATTGTGTGTGTTTGTGGTGTGTGTGTGTGTGTGTGTGTGTGTGTGTGTGCACGCATGTGTCTGTCTGTATGTGAGTGTGTGTGTGTGTGTGTGTC
>JABACO010000039.1:0-172500 GCA_013339895.1 Ephydatia muelleri | reverse complement strand
GTATAAGGGATGAGATGAAGGTCATGATGACATAATGGATGAGATGGTCATGAAGTTGCTGTCAAAGTGGGCGTAGACCATATGACATACCCAGAGCATATATCCTCTTCCCCTCCCCCTCCCCAACATGACATACCCTGCCCTCTCCCAACACGACATACCCCTGCCCTCCCAGGCAGTCCTCTTCCCATTGTTTGTTCACTTTTGAAAGTTATGTGTAGGACCGCATTTAATTACACCCACATGTCAAGAACCAACTAACAACTAATTGTCACTTATCCAAATAAAGCAGTAACTTCAAAGGGCTATGAGTACTGGCTACACTGTACCACTCTGGCCAGAACGCTCCTTGTCCTGAAAAAGGCTATGATTTCTGGTGTTCCCCCAAACATGATGGACCTAGTTCCAGGAGTGCCATAGCTGAGGCCAAATAAAATCTATACAAGTAGGTTTGAGAGTACTTTGAGGTTATTGTTATTGCCTAATTCGGCCAGTTGTTAATTGGCTTGCTTGACTGACGTTTATGTGGGCGTAATTAAGTCGCGGTTCATTATTAATTCAACATCTTTGTAGGCCTTCCTTTCTTCACGAACGCTACTCACTAAGCATCCTCGATTCTATAACTTTACTTAAATACTAGAATCCTAGTCACTTTAGCTGGGACATATCGTAAGTGGACTGCTCGGCGAGGACCGTTTATAGAGACTCTACTTCCCACTATGCCGCACTATGTATGGGAACTCGCAAATGGTTACCTGTGTCCAGGAAAATCACACAACCACTACGGAACAGTAGCTGAGACGTTTATAAAATAATAGCTAAAAGCGCATTAGGTATCAAAAAGGCTGCCCACACACAGTTACACGTGAAACAACACGAAAAGAAGCTCTTTACAGAGGAAGACTAGTCTCAATAAAGGGATTGGACGTGCGTGACGTCCCGTCTGTCACTGATAAAAATATATGTACTACATACGAAACTAGTGTGGGTTCATTTTAGTTGGAGATGCACACTGCTCTGTGCATTTATATAATCAAGCTTACTGTGTTTGAAAGAATTCCTTCAAACACAGTATGCTTGATTGATGATAAGCTATATAATGTAATAAGTGTGTGTGTGTGTGCATGTGTGTCAGTGTGTGTGTATGTGTGTGTGTGTATGTGTGTGTGTGTATGTGTGTGTGTATGTGTGTGTGTGTCGATGAGTGTGTGTATGTGTGTATGTGTATGTGTGTGTATGTGTGTGTGTGTATGCATGTGTGTGTGTGTGTGTGTGTGTGTGTGTGTGTGTGTGTGTGTGTGTGTGTGTGTGTTAATGCTCTGATGGTTGGTACTGGCAGCTGAACAATGCTGTTAGTGGTGCACTGGACAGACTCCACTATGAGAAGGATCCATGTGTGAGATATGACAATGCCAGGAAGCTTTGGATATATCTGCACCGAGGAAGAAGTGAAGAGGAATTTAGTGTGTTCTCCTCTCCCTCCTCACCTTGTCTTACATTGGTCCTATTTACCAATGTTTGGCCATTCCGCATAATCACGGAGTGCACACGCCTCTCACACTATAAAATATTATAGCAATGCATTTGTATTGATTTATCGACGATTCAACTGGAGGTTGTACGAAGATGATTTTTGTAATAATCATCTACGCCACTCTTTTCATTACTTGCGGCGTTTCTTCAGGTGAGAAGAAATATGCATGGTCTCGTACAATGGTGGAGAGGCATTCGGTGCTTATAAGCGAATAGGCGTGTGTCAATCATGACGTCTGCGGCCATTCGTTTGTGGCGCATCTTAACCAAGAGGGGGAAAAAAATAAGCACGCGTTGCATCAGTCTTTCAAAAATGCATGCATGTCCTGCATTTGCATATGCATTTGCATATCTGCTATAATTATCTGCTATAATACTAAAGGTCATTAGCTTTTAATAGTTAACGCTCTTGTACGTACCCCGCCAATGACAGAGAGAGAGACGCCTACACAGCAAAAGTCACACAAGAACATAACCAAACGTACGTCGTTGGCCGGGTTTAAAATGCTACTCTATGATCAGCTGAGCGGCATACGGAGCCGATCGACCACGCACGATATATTTGAATTAGAACGGGTTGGCTTTATTGGAACGGGGGGGCATGAGTTCTTGTGGGGCATGCGTCTTGTATAACAAATCGCCTTGCGACGTGCTTCTCTCCACCGTGTGCACGAAGATCCCCGTTCACCAGTTTGTGGCAGGCCCTCCCTCGGCAATCAGCAAGCAGCTGCGAGCAACCGCAAGTACCACTGAATTGCGGTCTACGGTACGGTATCAGGCAAGATATTGTCAAATTCACGACAGGTGGTGAAGAGCTCACCATAGTGAATAACGTCAAGGCGCAAGTGAAGCTAAGCAGCATAGTAGAGGTACCTGTGGTGAACCTCTGACAGCGATTACGTCCCTCTTCCGTTATTGAGATAAAACCCACCAGCATCCCTTTACATACCATTTTATACCCATACGCGCACGCTCAAACGAACAAATTACACAATGCAGATTAGAGTTAACTCGACTCAGTCACAGTACCTGAGCACAGTTTCATCGTGGTGGAACAGCTGATTTCACAAGATATCCTCGGGCTGCAGCAGCAAGGCCTGGTACTGGACTTCACTACCTCGCCTGTGTCAGACACTGTTGCTAGGCAGAGCTGTGCCAAACACCTGTGAGCACAGTACCTGCACCAGCACCACCACCAGACCCAGAAGCACTGCTGCAGCTGTCAATATGGAAAGCAGAGTGAGAGAGGAGAGCAAAGGTGTGTATTGTGGCATCCCTCGAAGAACCAGTTTCAGACGAGTCTGACCAGTGTACAATCCCTATTTTCAATGAGTTTGCCGAAGCTGAATTCCCAGGATATGTCAAGTCCTGCTTTGACGAGATGGTGTGGCAGGCAAGAGACTAATTCATCAAGACCCCTGGACTGACCACACTGGCTTGTCACCAGATAAACATGGTGGAGTCTTCAGCTAGGGTCTCACCCAGGAGGATACCAGCACACTTCCAGCAAGATGTCCAGGAGCAGAAGAATGACATGCCGAGGAAAGGGATCATTGTTGAAAGCAGCTGCTCATAGCTAGCACTTGCGTGGTCTCGATAACATTCTGATCCACTCAGTGAATGAGGAGCTGCACAAAAGCCACCTGGAGCAAGCATTCCAACGCTTGAGAGAGGCAGGACTGACCCTCAGAGGAAGCAAGTGTCAGATTGGAATGGCACAGATGATGGGACACTCCCTTTCAATGGACACAGGAGTACGAGGAGTCATTTCAGAGGCTGAAGGCAAGCCTGACAGAAGCATCAGTTCTGGCATACCCACAGTTTGACAAACTGGCCAGCACCATGATACTGCCAGCAAAGTAGGTTTGGGGGCTCAAGATCAGATAGGCCACAAGATCAGACAGGCCAGTTGCCTTCCAACTAATGACAGACCACGCCCCCCTGCAGTGGCTGGGTGAGCAGAAGATGGAAGGCCTGCTGTATCGCTGGACTCTGGCAATACAGGAATTCTGTTTTGAGATCATGTACAGAAAGGGATCAACCAATGGAAATGCTGATGCACTGTCATGAATGAGAGGGTCGGACATGGCATGACCATAGTGCGCTGGCTTCATAGCAGATGAGATCAGGCAAGCACAGCAACAGGACGACACAATCCAGCAGCCATACAAGGCACTCCAGTCTGAGCAACGCCCTCCACACAGACACTTGAAATGATCATCGCTGAGGAGATATTCCCAGCTCTGGTCTCAACTTGACATGGTGGATGGTATTGTGTGCAGGAAGTACCAGCCGGGCCCTACATTGGACACCATTGTGGTCCCTGTAACACTGCACCAGCAGGCTCTGAGTATGCACCACAACTCCCTAGCAGCAGGCCATCAGGGGACACAGAAGATGCTGGAGAGGATACGACGTGATGTGTACTGGGTGAACATGTAGATTTTTGTGATGGCATTTGACTTGCTGCACTGCAGTTGCAAAGCCAGGCGAGCTGCAAGGCAAGAAATTGAGCACTTCGCTTCTTCACCCCAACAGCCGTAGGTCTCTACCGCCAAGAACCAACCTAGCTGCTCTCTTCACTTGGGATCGTTGGCATTGTGCTTGCAAACTTTGGCCTTATGTGGCTCCTGCTTGATTCAGTGTATTGGAGTTAAGCAGAGAGACTACTGTTAAGTCAAATAACTGTTATGGCGTAAACCAACATCACCACCACCTTTGCACATCACGGCATGATGTCTAAGAGGATCCAGCTGGTGTTCAGAGAAGTAAGGGCAGCCGAGCTGCAACGCTGTGTCCATCCCAAGTCACTATTTTAAGGTGACCTGGAACTTGCCTGGCTCCAAGTAAAAATTTAGTCCGCTAGATGGAATGACAGCTAGCCAAGAAGAAGCATGACATGAAGAGACCAATGAGAACCTCTAGACGAGTGGAAAGATGAGACAGGGAGTCCAAATATCCACTACAATAATTCCTTGTGAAGAATTTGTCTCTGTTTGTAGGACACCCTACTTATATACATGCATACAATATATGTGTGACAGTATAAATGTATTCATAGATGATGCCCCAACAGCTATGAAAACTGTTGGCCTAGAAGATGATGTTGCCTGCCTTATTTGACAGTGTTTCTACTTACACCTGTGTTTCTCAAGTCATTATGATGTTTGATCTTCCACCTCAGGCACCTGCCCACAGTTCGTCCTCACCACCTGTTCTGGAATTAGTATTACCTACACATGTATACTTAAATCGAGTGCTCCTCTTGGTGTGGTCACATTCTGGAGTGGATCAGCCTTCCAATGTCCTGCAAACCATATATCCCTAGCCCAGAGAGCTGGGGGAACAGTCCAAACATTCACCCCAGGGTTCTGTGGCAGTCTCTCCGCTGTGACAACCGATGTTACTTCAACATGCTACACATCTGTCCTCACCATTCCTGCTGTTCAGGCTCTGAATGGGACCACTGTTGTGTGTCAGGATGGTATTAGTGGAGCTGTTGTGGGAAGTGGTACTGTGAATTTGAGAATGCCAGGTGGGCTGGGTTTTATACATTATTTAATGAAGGTAATAAGTTTGTAGAAAAAGTATGTTCTTTGCAAAATGCAGTTCCCAGTCCTTGAATTGGTTGATCTGCATTAGCTCCTATGAGCAGTGTTGCATTGTTGTGTGAATGTGTTTACTGCTAATGGTTACTCTTTTTGTGTAAAAAGCTTGTGCTTTGGGTTGGATAGGTACATTATTTCCATTCTCCCCCTCCCAGCCTCCCCTGGTCCTGTTGGGAACATGACAGTAAAGAGTACATCTGGGGACCAGCTGACAGTGACCTGGACCCCTCCCACTACTGGTGGTGTTCCTACCAGCTACAATGTCACTATCAATGACAGTAGTAGTCCTGTGGTCGTAGCTGATAATGGATCAGCAGTGTACACCCACACCTTCACTGGAATGGTCAGTGACACACTCTACACTGTCTCTGTGATGGCCATCAACTGTGCTGGAGCCAGCAATGCAGTACAACACCATAGAAGAACATGTAAGGAGTTGTACTGTTGTTGTTCTCGAACCCCCATGGGTTCTATTCCCTTATATTTGTACTTGTTAAAGATGGATTGATCAGTCCAGCAAATAGCGCATCCAACAATTGTGAGCAAAACATGTATTCAAAGCTTGTACCAATACACGTGAGACCTTTACAAAGCTAGGACATGTAATGCACTTTCTGTTTAAAATACATATGTGGACTTGTGTATTTGTGTTTCGGGAATCCTATTAGCACTAGTTGTGCATGCACATGGTGTGTGGAGGTACAAGTGTTCTCCTCAACACATGCATGGATGTGCAGTTATTTAAGTGCTAACACTTCACTTTGCAGGGACATTTGAGAAATATATTAATGCAAAGGTATCCAGTCGTGGCCCATCCAATGCAATCATTGGTTGCTCATTCCTGAACAACCAGTCTTTCTACTGTATGGTGTGCTGCAGTACTGATCCCTCTGTTCCTCCTGACTCAAGTGTGTACAACATCTCCACTACCAGAGGCACAGAGGTGACTGTCTCCCTACAAGGCCTCACCAGTGGTCAGATGTACTACTGCACAGCAGCTGGGACTGATGCTAATTCCTCTAGCTGTGGTAGTTGCTTGGTTGGAGGTGTGGAGGCATATTTTAACATCTCAGCAGGTACGTTGTGTTGTGGACACGCTCTTCAGGGTTTGTATCTGCTGTTAGTTCCCCATTCCAGTTTAATTCCAACGATACCAGACTGTTGAGCTCCACTGTGTTTAAGGGATCCATGCATCTAGAGTAGGCTTTGTTCCCTTGTACATATAGTGCCAAGGCTAACACAGAACTCTATGCAAATTGGGGTAAAAATTAAGGGGTTGTGGCCAATAGCCACCTTACAAAACCGAATCTGTCCTTAAATTACACCTGTCTTTGCCGACTAGTGCTGTACTGTGCACTTCACACGCCACGTTAGAAACTCCTAGCCCCAGAATTCTAGGGTGTGTGTGTTTGTAATGGCAATGGTGTGCTTACAGTGAGGGATGAGAGGTCCAGCATCCAGTATACGCTGTGTCACACTGGCCACTATGTTGTGCTGATGTAGATCTATTTGTGGACCCTTACACATCCCCTAGAGGGGTGTAGGTGTGGGGAGGGGGAGAATGTCCCACTATGGCATAGCCCAGAAGATCATCCTTATACAGTACACATACATGCATACTGTGCCCTCCTTGTTGATGTACCTGTGTGTGAACCAGCTCTGTGTTAAGCATTATTAATCATCAGTGTTCATTGTTTTAACTTGATGGTATGCACTCTCCACTCACAACAGGGCTCAGTGGGAGTGGCCACCTCCAAAGCTCCACCATCATCATCATCCTCCTCTCTGCATTAGTCCCTGCCACTCTCGGATGGTAGTGGTCGAGTGAAAGATGTGTAATGTACATGTACAGGAGACTAATGTCTATTGCACACGGCACCATGTAGTACCCTAACTGAAACTTATGTTCTGTTGTCTTCAGGTAGCATTGAATTGTGTGTAAATGTGTCTTAATTAAAGCATAGATACTTCTGAAGTATCAATGATTAAAGTTACTTGCTAAGCTACTTACGTGGTCGTACCGGTCTGTGCTATGCTATACTGGTGTCAGAAATGGGATTTGTTTCACCATGTTGAAGTCTGAAGTGGAAAAGACCACGGAGGAAAATGTGGTGAGTACAGCATTAGCAAGAGGAGTGCGGATGGGCCTCCGGCCACCGCCTTGTTTTTCAGCCAGTGGCAACTGGGAATTGTCATGAATTGAGTTGCACGCTTTGCAAGCTAATATTTCAGAGGGCCTATGGACAAAGAAATTGCTGACTCTACTTGAGGATAAACCGTTTAGAGCTAGTTGTTAATAGTTTTTGACTACACGGGTTGATTGTTCTAATGGTTGTACACATTCCACCCACAAGCAGATAAACATCCTGACAGTTTTCTGTTCAGTTGGAGTTACCTTTCTATATCAGTGATCACTACCATCCCTGTAATCGTAATCATCATGGTGAATAGAGACAGACTATCAACTGCACTGGTTGCAGTCAAGTTAAAGATTGAACGTGAGTTAAATAATAATTAATCATCTTCATTGTTTAAGGAGCCACTTTATTTGGTCAACCTTAATTAGTCTAAAAATATCAGTTGTCATAAATGACAAGATTGTATAGTTCATTCTGTGCTTGGATTTGGGGGGGGGGGGGGGGGGGGGGGGGGGGAAGAGATAGTAGCTGGTAGGGGGGAGATGTGCTAGTCAGATATATGGCAAAGGATGTAGCCATGGCAGATGTTGTTAGTGATTATGGATCATAGGCTATAGAACGAGGGGGAGGGGGAATTCCCAAACCTGCTCAACACATTGCAACCAAAGCAGCCATAAAAGAAGGAATTGTCATTGTCCATTCACCTCCAAAGATACCTCACATGTGTGAACTTGTTATAGAATCTCATGGGTCAAATAATCTTTGTTTCGTGAGTGCAAAACAAGTTTCTACAGAGCCTCACATTCATTCTCTTATTGGCTGTCTTGTACCCATCTGATTTTGATGCAGCAATAACATGACTTGTGGCATGCACGATGTCATCTGTTATAGTGCCATGACAACCATGCATGTGTCTCTCTTACCATCCCAATCCATGGTTTGACGTGCTCACATTCACACCACCTTGCCAATGTTGTACCAATTAACAGTGTCCTACACATCTAGGTTGCTTGTTTCTGGCAGCAATTGAAGTTCAGGAATCCCTGTTGAGCAGGTTTGGAATAAACGAAATGGTGTGTGTGGAGCAACCTGCTCTGGTATGTTGCTAACCTCTTCTCCCATGTGGGTAGAGGACTCGTAATCACCAGAAACCTTGAAGGACCTCAAATATATGTATGTGGACCTCATTGTATGTTGGGGGAGGGTGGGGGAGGATGTGTACATGTGTGTTTGTAGGTGTGTATGCAGTCAGACTATGTGTGCATGTGGGTATGTAAGTGGTGTGGTGTCTGTGTGTAATTGCTAGCTACTGCTATTCTGATGTGTATGATATGTGTAGTGTGCAGCTCATGTTTCATATGTGTCAACTTGTCACTAGTAAACACAGCTGTTTGTGTTCATTGAAATATTGGAAACTGTGTTTAGAAAAATAGCAACCTGACAACAAACCAGTACTGCATGTGAATGTGTACTCATCATTCTGTACTGTGTACAAACCCAAACACCCATTTGCTGCTGTAGTAGGTACCCTGGCTTCAACATACATGTACACACCAACACCAACACACGCAACACACACAGACGCATACACACACACACACACACACAAGCACACAACACACACATACGCACACATATACAATCACATAACACGCACACATACATGTAACAGTTGCACTGCATTCAGCTATATATACATGTACTTTAGAGTATTTAGGGTTCAGCTGTGAGGCGACACAAGAGGCTGATCTCCAGTTACAAAGGGGAGGGACCATTGGTCATCAGACACACAAACACACAATCACAGGTCTTTACGCATCATATTTTGTGGGATGACTTGCCACTTATGGTCCGATTCTGATAAAATTTTGGTCAGCCATTAGTGTAACCCTTCCCCCACAGTACATGTGTATTTTTCTTCCAACACACTTCATAGCATTCGACAGTTATGTGGCACAATATGTATTCGAGCCTGTCCATGTGCACTGTACACTCAATGTGCACCACTACCAGAGTGAAAGAGCAGGTGGGCAAATGAATCCAATGAATGAGGTGGGACATCCACCCCCCCCACACACACACACACACATATGTGCATGTTCTTATTAATGTGCTGGGATAATGGGTTGCATGCATTTTGAATTTGAAAACAATTCTTGTCATTGTACAATCGATGGGTGCAGGTAGATTGTTGGAAGGTTTCCATTGTATCTTACACCTCCATCTGTCTTGCAGGCACCTCCTTCATATGGCCAAACAATTCTGACCCTTGGGTGACCACTGTAGGCTTGCAACAAGTCATCACATGGCCACATGACCACAAAGACCTTGAAGCTTATTGGCAAGAGGAGGAATAAGAACACCCTACAGAAGAGAGCTGAGGTCAAGTTTCGCAGGTGAGAAAATATAGCCTTCCCAAGTCCTCCTCTCACCTCTCCATTCTTTCTCCTTCTCCCATCTTCCCCAGGATCATGACACAGTGTTGGAAGGAGCGTGGGTGTGAGGGGGCAAAGTCATCAGATGAAGCTACCTCCAGTACCTGATGACACTAGGTGGGCAACCTTTCTGCAACCCATCTCTCCTGTTATGGTGTGTGTGTGCATGTGTTTGTGGTCAGAGTCTTGATTGATACTTTGCTTGTATTTTACAGTCTTGCAGCCCACCTCCATAACATATCGAAGAAATTCTGATCCTTTGGGTGACCATGTGATGAGGCAGGTTAGACCCAAGGTCTGTGTGATCATGTGACCATGGGTGATGTCTTGTCACAGGACTAAGCTTATTGGCAAGAGGAGGAATAAGAACACACTACAGAAGAGAGCTGAGGTCAAGTTTCGCAGGTGAGGAACAGTAGTGTTCCCAAGTCCTCCTTTAACCTCTCCATCCCTCCCCTCTCTCCTCCCCATCCCTCCTCCCCAGGATCATGACATAGTGTTGGAAGGAGTGTGGGTGTGAGGGGGCGGAGTCATCAGATGAAGCTACCTCCAGTACCTGATGCACAAAAAAACTTAAGAGGTCAGCCAAAATTTAATTATTCATACATTTGTATCTCATACACTGGATAACTTAGGGTATACTAATGTATTGCAATTTTTTTACGTTTCCTATGTGAGAATTAATATAGGAAATGGTACTTCAATATGAGAAAGTGATGTATCTAGGGTGGTACAAATTTCTGTGAAATGACCCAAATGGTGTTTGGTATTGCGTACAGTACACACACTACTGTAGCTGGAGTGAGTCTTCAGGGTTTAGGGTGCAGGTGCCAATAGAAAACCAACGTCAAAAATGGTTGACATGTGACATTCCAGAAAATGGAGTCAATGTTTGTACATAGTTGGGCAGTTCTCCCCCCCGCCCTCCCTTGCCCAGCCATGTGTGGTGGTCATGTGATGTGGTTAGGCTATGTGTGTTGCTTGGTGGTCATGTGCTATCAATATGCTGTTATTAGGCAATACTAAAATCTTTGCAGCATAATTCATTGTTAGTCAGCTTTTGTATGCAGTGGCATAGGGAAGGAATCGTGCAAATAGTTCTAAAGTGATGAGATGAAATCAAACATGCAGGACCGATACTGGCAGTCTTGTCACAGGACTAAGCTTCTTGGCAAGAGGAGGAATAAGAACACCCTACAGAAGAGAGCTGAAGTCAAGTTTTGCAGGTGAGGAACAGTAGCCTTCCCTTAGTCCTTTCACCTCCCCATCCCTCCCCTCTCTCCTCCCCATCCCGCCTCCCCAGGATCATGGTACAGTGTCAGAGGAAGTGTGGGTGTGAGGGGGCAGAGTCATTAGACGAAGCTACCTCCAGTACTTGATGAAGAAAACACACTAGGTGGACAACCTTTCTATAATGCAAACTGGTGTGAGACTCAAGAGACAGTCTCTGACAGTGGTGATGATGCATTATCTACATGTATGTGCGTACATGTTAATGTCTGTGTGTGTGGGCCTGTGTGTGTGTGTGTGTGTGCTGTAATATGTGTTCATGCATGTGTGTGCATTTATGTATGTATGTGTATGAGAGAGAGTGTGTGTGTGTGTGTGTGTGTGTATGTGTGTGTGTGTGTGTGTGTGTGTGTGTGTGTGTGTGTGTGTGTGTGTGTGTGTGTGTGTTAATGCTCTGATGGTTGGTACTGGCAGCTGAACAATGCTGTTAGTGGTGCACTGGACAGACTCCACTATGAGAAGGATCCATGTGTGAGATATGACAATGCCAGGAAGCTTTGGATATATCTGCACCGAGGAAGAAGTGAAGAGGAATTTGGTGTGTTCTCCTCTCCCTCCTCACCTTGTCTTACATTGGTCCTCCATTTGCAGAGCTCATCCACTGGGCCAGTGAGGTGGCTGCCAAACAAAGGAAGTACTTCATGATGTCCAGGCCAAAGATAAAACCTGTAGGTGGTCACTATAGTAGAATGTTCATCAGTTATGTAATACAAACATCGGTTTTGATTGGTGATCACAAATTGGAAATTGGGTATGGTAGGTGATGGTTGCTAGGCATAATGTTTGCAACTACATTCCTCATCTTCAGGACTATTTGTGTTTTTATTTAGATCTCCCCTCACCTTACTGCCCTTTTGAAGCAATAGAGAACACTATATCATTAGTGCCAACTGCACACCACATACTGTGCTTCAATTAGAAGAAGTGGCAGTATGAATCATGTGCAGTGTGATGTCCACTTGTAGGCAACAAAGGGCTATGGATTTCTGATGCTAGTTTGAGTCCTTGCATGTAGACCTTAGGTAGATGTCCTTAGCTGTTTTTCTCTGTGGAAAAACTATGTGAAACTTAGAGAAATGGTCCACACATTGACCAATGTAATTAAAATCACCATCAGGATTATGTGTCATATCAATTAAATCTACATGTAATTGACTTCAATAATGTGAGCGCGGAATGGCTAATGAGATGTGAACTATCACTGAACACAAGATATGGCATGCCATATCAACAGTTCCCTGACTTGTGGTATTTCCTGTCTACAGAAAATCATTGTCAAGACTGCAGATGGTCAGACAACAGAGGTCTCTCCTGGCTCAGGATCTGTAGCTACCCCCAAAACCCCCCTCACCCCCCTCTGCATCACACCCACCCTCACTCCTACCCTCCCTCCCATCCTCACTCCCAGTGCAATTGGGTCAGGGATGAGTTCCGGAATGGGACAGGGAGCAACTCCAGTATTGGCCAAGCCCTCACCTAAAACCCAGTCTCGGCGCCAGGTCACTCATCCCCAGACCCAGGCCACACCTCCCACCCAGAGTGGCTCCAAGACCACACCTGTTGCTATTGTGTCGTCTGGGGGTAAGCAGGTGGTTGTGGCCAGTATCATGTCCGGGAAAACGGCGGGCTCTCAACAGCAACAGCAGCAGCAGCCACTCAACACCTTGGCTCTGGTACAGCAAGCCTTGGCCAAGCAACACAGTCAGCTGAGCCTCCAGTTGGGGGCGGGGCTCACGAGGGGAAGGGCGCCGCCCAGCTTTCATTGGACGCCGCCCAGCTGCTCACTCAGTTGATAGCCGCAAGGGGCGGAGTGACGACTGGATTGTCCGGTTTGGGCAGTTTTTCAGCATTGATTGGTGGTGCTGGAGGAGGGAGTGCAGGTGTCAATGTGGGAGGTGTCAGTGCAGGTGCTGTTGGTGTCACTGGTAAAGGTGGTGTGAGTGCTAGTGGAGGTGGAGGAGGAGGTGTGGTGCCTCCCCAGCAGGAGTGGCTGACTGAGAGTGAGGAGGAGGGAATGCCAGTGGGTGATAGGGATGATTGGGAAGACAGTGAATCAGACTGATCCCGTATTCTCTTCTGTTGTCACCTTTCCTTCTTTCTTGGTCATTGCTATCTTTCCCTCTCTCCCCAATTTATTCGGGTGTTGTCTGTGGAAATATTTACCACTCTTGTGTTATGTTAAATAATGTTAAAAGTGAACTTTGTGATGAAGACCTTTGAGAGGAGGTGCTTGTGTGTGTGGAGGATGGAGCCATGTCCACTGCGTGCACTATATGTGTTGTTCTCCTGTGTCACTCACCACACTGATCACCAAATGACATTTTCCAGGCAAAGGTGGGCGAAGTGTGTGAGGGTTTTCATGCCCTCTTACTACTACTGTTGTGTGCCTACCATAGCTGGAGAACCACCAAATGAATGTGTAAAGAGTGCATGTATTCAGTTTCATGTGCTCTTGAGGTGGCTGTATAGCAGACCAGATGTAACACACGAAGACTGATAATAACACGAAGGGTTAAAATTACAATATTAGTACATACAGTACAACATTACACAGTGATCGTGCCTGAATACAACATGACAAAACTGTTTACAATAGTTCATTGTGTATCATGGCTTATAGGATGACATGACAGCACCAGCTGCCATCAACAGAGTGCAGATGATGCTGGTTCTATGTTGCTATGGAAGACGGAAGTATGTAATAATACACATGCATGCAGGTGAATATATTCTAACAGACTACTGTACCACAGCCACCACTTGTTTACTACAAAGCTAATTGTACTTGCAGCACTAGTGAATATGGTAGACCAATATCCCAACACTAGCTTACTTGGCCAGATGAGCTGCCCCCAGGTGTGCTTGATGGAGGGAGAGTGTTGCTGATGGTTGTGTGCCATGATGGGATGGGGATCCTGAGAGGTGAGCTCTTCCCCACACAATTCACTGTCCACACATCTATGTGTGACACATTTGCACTCAGCCCAGATACATCACATGATGTGATGTTCCCGGGTACATGGCTGCAAACAGGTATGCCCTGGGGACCAGTCACTTGGTAGTAGGTACCAGGGTCACCACAGGCATCATTAGAGGGAGACCAGTGGACATATTTGGGCACTCCATTCATGTAGGTGATGGGCTGGGATGAGTTCTTAGGTGATGAAGGGGCTGTAATGGAAGGTACAGGAAGAAAGAGGATGTTTGTACATAGTGGAGATCAATGGACAGTGAACCTACCACCATACAACTGGAGGCATTGTCCCGTTCCCATCTGAGCACCACACTGTGGACCCAATCGCGTTGGATGAGGTAGCTGTTAACACAGACGTCAGGGGTGCTTTGCCTGTCAGTTCTGCTTTGTATAGGATCTCAAAGTCATTCGTTCCGTTAAAAAGGATATTGGTCTCTCCAATTTTGGAGTTTGTCACTGTAAAGGGAGTAGCTGGCGAGGCCACATCAGATATCCACCTGAGAATGCTAGTCAAGGTAGTGCAGGTGAGCATTGGGTAGTCATGGGGACAGTACTGCGAAGGGCAATTGGCTTCGGAAGTGCTGTTGCTGATCAGAGAAACTGCATCTGTATGGGAAAACAATCACGGTGACTATGTTGCGCGTACACTCGTGCATGCAATACGTGGCAATCGGCTCCAACGTATGCCGCTCAGCTGATCGCTATAGCGTAGCATTTTAGACCCGGCCAACGGCATATGTTTGGTTATGTTCTTGTGTGACTTTTAATGTGTACACATCTCTCTCTGCCCTTGGTACAAATCAAATGCTGCTGATTAAATGTGGTCAGCCACATTTCCTTAATAACCATGTACACACATGTGGTTTGGATATTTGGATGATAGGTACATGTAACCACACTCATGATGCTCACTAGATAATGGTTGAACATTTTTGCTACCAACAAACCCTCCCTTGTGCAGCCGATTTGTCTGACCCAAGACAGGGTTAAAGGTTGCATGCAACCCTCCCCCTGCATTGGGTCTTAACCTAACACCCAGTGAGGCTCATTTTGCCTTGCAGTGGTGGTTATATGGTGGTTAGGTCTACAATGATGTGAGCCAGGGAGTGTGTGCGTGTGTGTGTGTGTGTGTGTGTGAGTGTGTGTGTGTGTCTGGAGGTTCCCTTTGTGGTCAGAGTCTTGATTGATACTTTGCTTGTATTTTACACCACCATCTGTCTTGCAGCCACCTCCATAACATATCCAAGTAATTCTGACCCTTTGGGTGACCACGTGAGGCAGACCTGTTAGATCAAAGGTCTGTGTGATCATGTGACCATGGGTGATGTCTTGTCACAGGACTAAGCTTATTGGCAAGAGGAGGAATAAGAACACACTACAGAAGAGAGCTGAGGTCAAGTTTCGCAGGTGAGGGACAGTAGCCTTCCCAAGTCCTTTCATCTCCCCATCCATCCCCTCTCTCCTCCACATCCTTCCTTCCCTGGATCATGGTACAGTGTCAGAGGAAGTGTGGGTTTGAGGGGGTGGAGTCATTAGACAAAGCTACCTCCAGTACCTGATGAAGAAAACACACTAGGTGGACAACCTTTCTATAATGCAAACTGGTGCGAGACTCAAGAGACAGTCTCTGACAGTGGTGATGATGCATGTATGTGCGTACATGTGATGTGTGTGTGCCTGTGTGTGTTGTACTTTTTGCTATGAATTCGGGCATGTGTGTGTGTGTGTGGGTGTGTGTGTATGCATGTGTGTGTGTATGTGTGTGTGTGTGTATGTGTGTGTGTGTGTGTGGGCATGTGTGTGTGTGTGTGTGTGTGTGTGTGTGTGTGTGTGTGTGTGTGTGTGTGTGTGTTAATGCTCTGGTGGTTGGTACTGGCAGCTGAACAATGCTGTTAGTGGTGCACTGGACAGACTCCACTATGAGAAGGATCCATGTGTGAGATATGATAATGCCAGGAAGCTTTGGATATATCTGCACCGAGGAAGAAGTGAAGAGGAATTTGGTGTGTTCTCCTCTCCCTCCTCACCTTGTCTTACATTGGTCCTCCATTTGCAGAGCTCATCCACAGAGCTCATCTCTACACGTGACTTGTATAGACTTGGTTCGGAACCGAACCAACGCCCGTGCCAAACAAATGGCGGATGTAACAAAGACACCTTCTTTATGTTGAAGGGTGTGTTTACTAAGTATACACCGATTCTCTGCGTTTAGAGACAAGCAGTTGGAAAGATATGGCTGTCCCGAACCACGTAAGCTATGTGAGTGAAGCATGTCAGTGTAATCCCAAACAGTAACATTTTAAACGAAAGAAGTGGTACTAATATATGTGCTTGAACAAGGGGCACTTATGCAGTTTCCCCCCCCCACTTTAATTAATTGAATTCTAGAAATATTGAAAAAATAATTTCCTGCGTAGTGAAATCCAGCTGTCACTGCGACCGCATAATCATGTTTAAATCTATAGTGAAATCCAGCTGTCGTTGCTACCGTCATTTTACTACGATGGCTGCATTACCTGTTCCCGTTCTGGCTCCTGCTGTGTTTCCCACTCCGGATCTCCACGACTTCAAATATTCCGACCTCTTCAAGGCTACGGAAGACGAGATAAGTGCAATTGCATGGTGCCAGAACAACGGCCTCATAGCTAAGGACAAAATGTGCGCTTCTTGTGGTAGTCCGACGGCATTGAGGGAAAGAGATACGGTCAAAAATAAGGGGTTTTATTTCAGGTGTACTCTTAGAAGCTGTAGAAAAGAGATTGGTGTACGTAAAGATACATGGTTTGAAGGGTCTCATTTACGGATAGCTATACTATTATTCAATTTGTTTATTTTTGGTGTAGGGACTACGTTATTCAAGACGAACTACAGTTTCAGCTAGGGATCGTAGGAGAACACACCATAGTCGACTGGAAGAACTTTTGTAGGGATATTTGCTTGGAGTACTTTATTAGGAATCCAGTCGTCATAGGAGGACCAGGACAGACGGTAGAAATCGACGAATGTTTGTTAGTGCGCAGGAAGTACAACGTCGGACATCAAGTGAGAGAGCAATGGGTTTTTGGAGGATACGACGTCGCAACGAAAGTAGGATTCATGGTTCCAGTCGATCGCAGAGATGCAGCAACTCTACTTCCTATCATACAAAAGTACATCGCACCTGGAACTACTATAATCTCGGACCTCTGGGCGGCATAGAACACAATAGGGACACTCGGATACCAGCATCTCACCGTTAATCACAGTTAATCACAGTTTAAACTTTGTAGATCCAACCACAGGAGCATGCACATAGAAAGCGTATGGCAAAAAGCTAAGCAGAAACATAAACAGGGAACTTTTACACACGTATTTAGCGGAATTTATGTGGAGACAAAGATTTGGATGTAGCTTTCATGACTTCGTAGCACATGTTAGGGCATTTTATCCAGTGTAGATTTATTCGTATTGTATTGTTTGAAATGTATTCATGATACCGTAAATGTTATGATACCGTTAATAGAATAGTATTAACATATTATATATCTAACTGAGACAAGAATGACAAATCACCTAGAGCAATCGTATTTATACCACGTTCTACGCATGCGCACTTCCTACACTACACTTCTTCCCCCGAGTTTTCTTCTTCATACATTATAGCCAAACTCTTCGTGGAAACGCACAGGAGGACGATGTTCTCTGGTGGACTTCCTGCGTTTTTCCACCGTTGCGTGTTCAGGCAGTGTTGCCTGATCCTCTTGAGGGGTAGCATCATGTATTGGCTGTTGTTCATGTCTCAGATTCGGTGCATTTTCATCTGTAATAATGTCCTGGTCGTCTGCTGAACCCGGTTGCCTGTTAGGAAAGAAGGCACAACTTAGAGCCAAGAGGCTGCATGGGGTGCAGATGTAGAGAGAAGACGTGCTTTGTCTGCATCAGTTACAGCTGCAATTACAAGCCCAAAAGAGTGGTCGTCCAGCCTCTGAGACAAGATTCTCTGTGGGATTGGTGAAGCTAAAATAGACTCCACACAGAGATGCCATCCGGAGGTGAGACCAATTTTACGTTCAACTTACATAATCAGAAAGCATAGCTGTACACATTGGGATTGAATTGCTCATGATAAGAATGGGAATAGTTGTGCAATGTAATAGAATTAAACCAGCATTGCATTGGATTTTAATTGCATATAGTTGTGCAATGTATTGGGATTGCATTGCTTATGATAAGCATAGTTGTGCAATCCAATAGAATTAAATCAGCAATGCATGCAATAGATTTGAAATGCTTATGATAAGCATAGTTGAGCAATGTATTGGGATTGAATTGCTTATAAAAAGCATAGTTGTGCAAACCAATAGAATCAGCAAACTATTGGAATTAAATTTTCTTATGATAATCATACTTGTGCAATGCAATAGAATAAAACCAATATTGGATTGCATTGCTTATGATAAGTAAAGTATAGTTGTGCAATGCATTGAGATTGCATTGCTTATGATAAGCATAGTTGTGCAATCCAATAGAATTAAATCAGCAGAGCATTGGAATTAAATTGCTTATGATAATCATACTTGTGCAATGCATTGGGATTGCATTGTTTATGATAAGCATAGTTTAAGATAAGCATAGTTGTGCAATGCATTGGGATTGCTATGCTTATGATAAGAATAGTTGTCCAATGCAATAGAATTAAATCAGCAATGCATTAGATTTGAATTGCTTACGATAAGCACAGAGATTTGTCAACTTACACCATTGCAAGCAGACTATGGTTATTCAAAGCTATAACTCTGGTATAACTAAGGCATAACTAAGGCATAACCTTGGTATAATTGCATTATGTGCGCTCCTTAGTTATACGAGCAGTTAAAGGTTTGTATAACCATTACACTGTAAGTCTACTTGTAATGCACTTGTATATGCATTGCGCTGTTTGCACGCGCGCTCGCACACACACACACACACTACATACTGTACACATAACTGGTCCCCAGACTCACATGCTCTCTGTTCCCCAACAGAACCTCCAAGGCACCTCCGCCACCTTCACACGTCAGAATGAGGCGGGAACGAGGCGTGGCTACGAGTGCCCAGAGGAACGCGACTACTATCCTTACTGGCACCCCACTCCATGGGTGGTACGTAGAGGCCATGCTGTTTTAGTTGGTAGCTCCATCCTACCACCTCCCATCTTTCCCTCCCTCCTTCCCCTCCCTCCTTCCCCTCCCTCCTTCTCTCTCCCTCCTTCCCTCTCTCTCTCCCTTCCCCTCCCTTCTTCTCTCTCTCCTCCCTCCTTCCCCCTATCTCAGTGGTCTGCTGTGATGTTCACTCCACAGTGGTCTGCTGTGATGTTCACACCACAGTGGTCTGTTGTGATGCTCACACCACAGTGGTCTGCTGTGATGTTCACACCACATTGCCGTAGTAGGAGTGATATGGAGTCTCCAGTGGGAGTGATGGATGGAGTGCCTTCCCAGTGAAAGTGATATGGGTAGATGGAGTGCATCCAGTGGGAGTGATATGGATGGAGTGTGGGAGTGATATGGATGGAGTGTGGGAGTGATATGGATGGAGTGTGGGAGTGATATGGATGGAGTGTGGGAGTGATATGGATGGAGTGTGGGAGTGATATGGATGGAGTGTGGGAGTGATATGGAGTGTGGGAGTGATATGGAGTGTGGGAGTGATATGGGTGAATGGAGTGCCTCCAGTGGTTTACTAGGCATTAAAAAGGCTATAACAGTATGCACGAGGCTTCCTGGAATTGGCTCTGACCTGTGCCGTGCATCAAATTACTTTTCATGAGACCTTCACACCTTAATATTAAAATTTTTATGTTTTCACCATGGACAAATTTTAATTTTAATTTCAATGAACAAGATTACAATTAGTAATTACTACACCCACGAAAAGTCACAGGACTTCATTTATGCTGAGCATTGCATAAAACATCGTTAAGAGACCTCCTCTGAGCTGGAGCAAGATTATTGATCCACAAAACCATAGCCATTTCCTCATACTCATGCTCCCAAAGCAGCTTCCCAAGAAAGGATTCTCGATTGTTTGGTATATCTTGTCTTTTAAGTTCTTGCTGATCTTTTTTTACATCAGAGGACAAAGTAAATAACAATAAACCAAGCTGTTTTCAATCCAGATCTTTAGAACTTTTACCTTCTTTTTCTAAGGTGTACATGAAGAAGTCAGTGTTCTGATATGATTCATCTTTTGTTGCCCGGTCAAAGTCGATCAGTTTCACTTCGAAATCCTCACCAACACAGACATTAGGTAGTCTAACATCAAGATGTGCAAAGCCAAGATCATGCAGAGTTCTAAGTCCTCTAGCAATTCCATTAGCTAGCTCTCCAAGGCACGTTTTGGCAATATCCTTTGACAAATTATTATACTTTACAGCATGAAAAACAAAAAAGACCATTGGACCAATCTCCTTCATCTTATGAGGTAGGATAAGATTAGATGAGAGCAGCGAACCCTCTAGCACCCACAATATAAACAAAGTCTCACGAACCTCAGCTTTGGGAGAATGTTTGTAATAATAGTTTCCATCACACAGCAGTATACAAAATGGAGATTCCACCTGTTTTATTACTGAAGGAGCAGAAGAAGGAGAAGGTTGAAGAGCGTTGGCAAAATAATCTATATCGGCATCTGATAGTGGGACCAAGTACATTTCTTTATGCATTACTTCCTCTTCAGAAACATACAGTTTCTGCACAAGTTCAACCTGCGCTTCAAATGTGTCGTTCACTTCTTGTGCAATGTCACGTAACTTTAAAGCGCTAACCTCAGGAACAAATTGAAGATCCTTCCACCTGACTCCCACTTTGACGGCATAGTTGTTAGAGGAATCAACCTTAACTTTTGGAAATGCAAAACCGGTCCAAGTGTCGATGTTCAAATCAAAGTGACGAATGAAGCGTAATACATCAACCAAATTGGCAAACAATTTTGCTACTGTTGTGCTGATGGGAGAGGAGTTAATCTCAAACTGAATAACAGGTAGTCTATTCACAATTACGGCTACATCAGCTTTGTGTTGTTGCGATGCTGCAAATGGTTGCTTCAAAAGCTTGCCAATTGTAGATAATGGAACATAATCACAACAGTAGTAAAGCTGTCCTTTGACAGGTGCCTTGTTCGTTTCATTTGTAAATCGATGTCGTTTATCAAGCGCTTGCAAACGACATACACCGATCAACCAGTTTAATAGTTCTTTACTCTTAGTCTTATCATCATCTATCTCTGTATCAACTATATCCACAAGTGTGTAACCATCATAATCGGCAGGCTTAACCACCTTAAGCTTGTAACAATCAGCAAAGATAGTTGTACTCCAACAATTACTTGATACTGTTAGCTGGTATGATGCCTGCGATTTACTTAATGTAGCTGAAAATGAAAATACAATAGTGAACTCACTGCAATTGCTACTGGCTTCCAATTTCATCCTTACTCTAGCTGAATCTATGCTAATGTGGCTGAATTTAAATGCCATGTTACAAGGTATTTTTCCTTAACAGTACCAGATAGACCATTTATGACACCGCAAATACGTTTGTTTGGCGAACATGTACAGGTATACCGTCATGTATACATTCCATTTTCTAAACTCCTAAATTGAAATGATGTGACCAAAATAGCTGTTATGGGCACAAACAGAAGCTTGTTCATAACTAAGTTAGCACCCTATTTTAAATACGTGACTTCAGAGTGCTACTTTAGTTGCTCTATTTTATTTCATGCATCTGAAGCCTACAACTAATTCTCTCACATACACACACACTTGTAAAACAGATGAAGAATGGTAGTGAAAATTAGGTCGGTAGAGCAAGATCACATTAGTTTATAATCTGGTTCATGACATAAGGAGGAGAAGAAGTAGAAGAAGTAGAAAAGAGGTAAAAGAAGAAGTGGCAGAAGTGGGGGGAAACTGCATAAGTGCCGAACAAGGTACGATGTAGCGTGATGGGATTTGGAAGCGTTTATAAAACATGCATTTTTATTATTTTTTTTGAGGGTAGGAGGTGGGGGGGTTGTTATATCTGGTGCTCATGACAGTATTGGTCTACTTAAGGTCTCACCGTAACTAGAAGCTAGATCATGCAGGGCTCATTCTAGGCTCAAACTTCTTAATTACGACCGATTATAGCAATAACTATAAACGTTCAAATATCCATTATTCGATCACGGATCTATTAGTCAACGAGGCATGCATATTTCTCCTCACCTGACGAAGCTCTGCAAGCGGCGATAACCGTTAGTAAATAGAAAAGAATAAAGTCCATCTTCATCTCCAATGTCCAGTCAGAAAATGCACACCACATCACTGTTCCAATGGTTCTTATACGTTGCGAGGTATAATTATATTCATCGATCCGATATGTCATAATTGGCATGAATTACTGGTATGATAGCAATTACTGCTGCAAACTGGGCAGTAGGAAAATATTACAATCATACACGTAGTGTCATCTTCCATATCGTGATGTCTGGAAACAATGGACACAGGTCAGTAGGCCTGATTACATAACTGAATTGTTTATAAGAACAGAGGTGCACAGCTACCGAGTGGAAAGCCTCTGACATTGTACTTGCATTCATTTCCCACTGATACTCTGGGTACTTGTATGTTTAATAACTAGTGTTTGTCAGAGTGCAAGTCATCAGACCTTCCCAGCTCACTGCATATCCATTACCTTTTCCCAGCGGTGTGCACATTTGATTCATTGCCACACTTCATTCCACTCATCGAGTTCAGGGACTGAATTGACCACTGGAAGTGGATTGGTCGGTTTTATTGTGTGCTTTGGATCTTGGTATGCCATCATCTCACTTGGTGTGCAGGTCAGGATAGAGACTCAGAAGTGGAGCTGTTGGTGCTTTGTAACCATTGGTTAGAAACTCTGGACAGGGCTCTGGTAAGGGGTGGAGCATTGGGTGTGGCTAGATGTTTTAAGGGGTGGGGCATTGGGTGTGGTTGGAGGTTTTAAAGGATGGAGCATTGGGTGTGGCTGGAACCATGTTTGAGGATGGAACATTACAACAGTCCTCACTTTGCCTTTGGGATGGATTTGATGGGCTTCTGTCTGTGCTAAACTGCTGTGGTTTGGTGTGAATGCAAGCTCTGCAAGCGGCGATAACCGTTAGTAAATTGAAAAGAATATAGTCCATCATCATCTCCAATGTCCATTCAGAAAATGCACACCACATCACTGTACAAATGGTTTTATAACTGTTACACAGCCAAATTGTATTTCCTGAACCCAAATGTCCAAATGTAGACGTATGTGTATCATGCATGACGTCATACCTGGTACATAGTGATTGAACTTAACATATATGCAAGATCACATACACAGATCAGTGGTTATCCACCCTTATATGGTATTGTTTACCCAGTAGTGTATGAGCCAATGGCTTCTGGAAGTGGTTCGGAAAATCAACATAGAAGCGCACAATACACGTTAAAACAATAAGATGTGTAGCACCAGTCATGTTCAAATACAAGTTTTGGCTGCACAGTTTCTTGACGTTCAAAGTATTCCACTGTCTCTGTCCGCTTAAAGCAAAATCATGTACTATGGAAACTGCTCTTTTGATATTCATTTCTGATGTGCTGAAGATAGCAGTGGTTAGGTCTAATCGAGGGCAGTCATATTCGTTCAAAAGTGGTGTTCCACCAAATGACTGTAGCTGCTGAAAGCTCTGAACAAGGCAATAAGTACTGTCTTGTAGCTTGAACACAGCTAACAATATTCCATACAGCACCTGTACGGAGAAGCACCTTAACCGATTACCGGCCTTAGTCGCATAAATGCGTCACATAATTAGTGATGTTTAATGGCCGAAGGCGCATAAATGCGACTCAATAACATATTGGCGTTTAGCCACTTACCACTAGTGTCGCGTACGTCCAACTGTTAACACTGTCACAGAATAACACAACTTAGTTGTCCAGCTGCTAGAAATACGGCTGATGGTGGCTCATTTACATAATAAAATTTTAGACAGTTACAGTTAAAAAGTTAGAAGCGATTGTAACGTTGTGGATATTGTCATGTCTAAGAAAAGCTTGAGGTATGTGCGACAGAGCGTATCCACCACAACAACAGAAACATGCAATGAATACATAACAAAACGAATAAAGACTTTGCTGTGCAGGAGGTGGTGCCAGTAGTGATGGAAATAGCATGAGCCAATGGCTTCTGGAAGTGGTTCAGAATGAATCAACATGGGTTGGAATCCTACAGGCAAGAGATGGATACACATCGCTCAAATCACCACCTCCAACATCCCATACACCCCACCACATTCCATGCATCACGTTCAATCCTATCACATCTCACACACCACCACCAATCCTGCATCACCACACTTAACCCTCCAACACCTCGTACAATCCTATCACACACACCACCTCTAATACCCCTCATCCTCCAAGGCCTTCACGCCCTCCACGCATCACCTCCACCCTCCAATACCCCATACACACACCAACCCCTCCAATACCCTACACACCCTCCAATACCCCATACACACCAACACCCCTCCAATACCCCATACACACCAACACCCTCCAATACCCTACACACCCTCCAATACCCCATACACACCAACACCTCTCAATACCCCATACACACCACACCCTCCAATACCCTACACACCCCTCCAATACCCCATACACACCAACACCCCTCCAATACCCCATACACACCACCACCCCTCCAATCTTCTCCTACACCACCACACTCCAATACCCTACACACCCTCCAATACCCCTACACACCAACACCCCTCCAATACCCCATACACACCAACCCCCTCCAATACCCCATACACACCAACACCCCCCATCTTCTCCTACACCACCACACACTCCAATACCCTACACACCCTCCAATACCCCATACACACCAACACCCTACACACTCTCCAATACCCCCTACACACCACACCCCTCCAATCCCCATACACACCAACACCCCTCCAATACCCCATCACACCAACACCCCATCCAATCTTCTCCTACACCACCACCACTCCAATACCCTACACACCCTCCAATACCCCATACACACCAACACCCCTCCATACCCATACCACCAACACCCCTCCAATACCCCATACACACCCAACACCCCTCCAATACCCCATACACACCAACCCCCTCCAATACCCCATACACACCAACACCCCTCCAATACCCCATACACACCAACACCCCCCAATACCCCATACACACCAACACCCCGCCAATCTTCTCCACACCACCACACTCCAATACCCTACACACCCTCCAATACCCCATACACACCAACACCCTACACACCCTCCAATACCCCATACACACCAACACCCTACACACCCTCCAATACCCCATACACACCAACACCCTACACACCCTCCAATACCCCATACACAACCAACACCCTACACACCCTCCAATACCCCCATACACCAACACCACTCCAATCTTCTCCTACACCACCACACTCCAATACCCTACACACCCTCCAATACCCCATACACACCAACACCCCCCAATCTTCTCCTACAACACCACCACACTCCAATACCCTACACACCCTCCAATACCCCATACACACCAACACCTACACACCCGCCAATACCCCATACACACCACACCACCCCCTCCAATCTTCTCCACACCACCCTCCAACACCCTACACACCTCCAATACCTACACACCCTCCAACAACCCTACACACCCTCCACACCTACACCCTCCAACACCCTACACACCCCTCCACCCCTCCAACACCCTACACACCCTCCAACACCCACACACCCTCCAACACCCTACCACCCTCCAACACCCTACACACCCTCCAACAACCCTACACCCCCTCCAACACCATACACACCCTCCACACCCTACACACCCCTCCAACACCTACAAACCCTCAACACCCTACACCACCCTCAACACCCTACACACCCTCCAAACACCTACACACCTCCAACACCCTACACACCCTCAACCACCCAAGCTAGCAACCCTCCACATCGAACACATTGCCACATTTGCACATGCACATACACAAACAGGACACCACTTGTATACCCACCTGTGAAAAGGAATCACCGCACACACACACAAACACAATCACATGCACACACGTACATACAACACATCACACAAATATGTACACAAGATCACACATGCCACTTACACACACATACACACAACATGCTAACTATGATCCACAGATCCCTAGAGTCTCGAAACGTTTCGTAAAGTACACTGTACAATACACAAAGCCAGTGTGGTAGTTGTGTTATGTTCTCTCATTCAGACTTATCCGAGGGTCTGTTTCATTATCTGGGACAGTTTCCATGAAAATGTTCTATGTTTTATAACATTATAACTATAAAAATGCTCCGCGCGTGAATCGTCGTAGCGTCCGAACGGTTAATGCTGTCGACTTCCTATTTTCACCACATGATGCCACACCATTTCTCTATGGATAAATCGAATATTGTCTCTTAGCTCCACTCCCTGGGGAAAATACAAGAGGTCTTACCTCCAGGGTTTGAAACACGAGTATTTCCTTGCAGGAGTGTCAGCATTGCCTAAAATTCGGTTTCTAGTTAGAGAAGCATTTGAGGTATTTAAATATCCTTTTCGTAAATTTTTACTTCAACAAGGTGATAAGATATTCGCTTTCTAAGTTAAAGCACATTTCTCGCTAGTTTCGCACCATTTAGCTTGGATTCTTTGTTCGAAACCGGGAGGCTCCATTCCATGTCAATGAGTCTTAATGAATTATTTGTCCTCCCCTAGCCCCACCCATGGCACGGCACTGTATGTTTGTTTTTTTAATATGCATGTACCATATTTTGTGGGCAACTTGACACTTATGGTTTTGGTCAGCCATTATTGTAACCCTTTCCCCACAGTACATGTGTATTTTCCTTCCAACACACTCCACAGCATTCGACAGTTATGTGGCACAATATGTATTCGAGCTTGTCCATGTGCACTGTACACTCATGGCAGTGCACCACTACCAGAGTGAAAGAGCAGGTGGGCAAATGAATCCAATGAATGAGGTGGGACATACATCCCCCCCCCCCCCACACACACACACACACACACACGCATATGTTCATGTTCCCATTTATATGCTGGGATAATGGGTTGCATGCATACTGAATTTGAAAACAACTCTTGTCATTGTACAATCGATGGGTACAAGTAGATTGTTAGAATGTTTCCATTGTATCTAACACCTCCATCTGTCTTACAGCCACCTCCCTCATATGGCCAAACAATTCTGACCCTTGGCTGACCACTGTAGGCCTGCAACAAGTCATCACATGGTCACATGACCACAAAGACCTTGAAGCTTATTGGCAAGAGGAGGAATAAGAACACCCTACAGAAGAGAGCTGAGGTCAAGTTTCGTAGGTGAGGAACAGTAGCCTTCCCAAGTCCTCCTCTCACCTCTCCATCCCTCCCCTCTCTCCTCCCCATCCTTCCTTCCCTGGATCATGGTACAGTGTCAGAGGGAGTGTGGGTGTGAGGGGGCGGAGTCATCAGATGAAGCTACCTCCAGTACCTGATGAAGAAAACACACTAGGTGGACAACCTTTCTATAATGCAAACTGGTGCGAGACTCAAGAGACAGTCTCTGACAGTGGTGATGATGCATTATCTACATGTATGTGCGTACATGTGATAAATTTAATGTGTGTGTGCCTGTGTGTGTGGGCCTGTGTGTGTTGTACTTTTTGCTATGCATGTGTGTGTGTGTGTGTGTGTGTGGGCCTGTGTGTGTTGTACTTTTTGCTATGCATGTGTGTGTGTGTGTGTGTATGTGTGTGTGTGTGCATGTGTGTGTGTGTGTGTGTGTGTTTGTTATGTGTGTGTTATGTGTGTGTGTGTGTTAATGCTCTGATGGTTGGTACTGGCAGCTGAACAATGCTGTTAGTGGTGCACTGGACAGACTCCACTATGAGAAGGATCCATGTGTGAGATATGACAATGCCAGGAAGCTTTTGATATATCTGCACCGAGGAAGAAGCGAAGAGGAATTTGGTGTGTTCTCCTCTCCCTCCTCACCTTGTCTTACATTGGTCCTGGATCATGGCACAGTGTTGGAGGGAGTGTGGGTTTGAGGGGGTGGAGTCATCAGGCAAAGCTACCTCCAGTACCTGATGAAGAAAACACACTAGGTGGACAGCCTTTCTATAATGCAAACTGGTGCGAGACTCAAGAGACAGTCTCTGACAGTGGTGATGATGCATTATCTACATGCATGTGTGTACATGTTAATGTCTGTGTGTGTGGGCCTGTGTGTGTGTGTGTGCTGTAATATGTGTTCATGCATGTGTGTGCATTTATGTATGTATGTGTATGAGAGAGAGTGTGTGTGTGTGTGTGTGTGTGTATGCGTGTGTGTGTGTGTGTGTGTGTGTGTGTGTGTGTGTGTGTGTGTGTGTGTGTGTGTGTGTTAATGCTCTGATGGTTGGTACTGGCAGCTGAACAATGCTGTTAGTGGTGCACTGGACAGACTCCACTATGAGAAGGATCCATGTGTGAGATATGACAATGCCAGGAAGCTTTGGATTTATCTGCACCGAGTAAGAGAATTTGGTGTGTTCTCCTCTCCCTCCTAACCTTGTCTTACATTGGTCCTCCATTTGCAGAGCTCATTCACTGGGCCAGTGAGATGGCTGCCAAACAAAGGAAGTACTTCATGATGTCCAGGCCAAAGATAAAACCTGTAGGTGGTCACTATAGTAGAATGTTCATCAGTTATGTAATACAAACATCGGCTGTGATTGGTGATCACTAATTGGAAATTGGGCAGTATCGAGTCATGTGCATTGCTTGTGTGATGTCACTTGTGGGCAACAAAGGGCTTTGGATTTCTGAAGAGTCTACAAACAACCTTCCAAGTAGACCTTAAGTAGATGTCCTTTGCATGTGTCACATCTTGTGGTCAGATCAAACTGTTCACTGACTTGTGGTATTTCCGCCTTCATCATCGGTACAGATCTAGTTGTCTTCTTTACTCTCCAAGCAGTCATGAGCTATGTCATCGATATCATCACCGCCACAACCATGACTCTTGAAAGCAGAAGTCATTCACTGCTCCTCGCTTTACTACTCCAGCCCTTTCCCTATTTGAGTTACCTGCATATGCTCTGGGATTGAATTGGAATCCACAGGATGGTGCATATTAAACCATCTACTTATTGATATCATACACTGTACAAGCCCAGCTAAGCTCCCATCTGCCAGGGACAGTGAAAGCGATATTGCTATAATGCCCAGTGTTATGGTTCCCTGTCTGTATGTCTGGTCCAATACTCCATTACCCATGGTGCTAGTGTAGCACCCGTAGTGCTGTGCTGCTCCATGGTGCTAGTGGAGCACCCATAGTGCTGTGGTGCTAGTGGAGCACCCATTATGTAATGTGTTATGCATGTCATCCTGATCCATAGTTTGATGTGCTCATCACACCACCTTGCAATGTTGTCCCATCGGTGTCTAAATTGTCCTACACATCTAGGTTCTCTTCTTCAAGAAGAGAACCTAGATGTTCAGGAATCCCTGTTGAGCAGGTTTGGAATAAACGAAATGGTGTGTGTGGAGTAACCTTCTCTGATATGTATATGTTGCTAACCTCTTCTCCCATGTAGGTAGAGGGCTCGTAATCACCAGAAACCTTAAAAGACCTCAAATACAGGGTATATGTATGTGGACCTCATTGTGTGTTGGGGAGGGTGAGGGAGGATGTGTACATGTGTGTTTGTAGGTGTGTATGTGCAGTCAGACTATGTGTGCATGTGAGTATGTAAGTGGTGTGGTGTCTGTGTGTCATTTGCTGCTTTAGTAGGTAGACCTGACTTCAACATACACACACACACACACACACACACACACACAAGCACACAACACACACATACACTCACAACACATACACAAATGCACATACAGCACATACACATACATGTACACACACCTGTTCTCTGAACAGTTGCACTGGGTTTAGCTGTGAAGAGGTTGATCTCCAGTTACAAAGGGAGGGATCAGACACACAAACACACAATCACATATCTTTACACCAAATGTTTGTGGGCACTTGACATTTATGGTCCTGCTGACTAAATGTGGTCAGCCATTATTGTAACCCTTCCACCACAGTACAACATGCATCCTTCCAACACACCTCTGCGGCATTCGACAGTTATGTGGCACAATATTTATTTGAGCCTGTCCATGTGCAATGCACATTCATTGCAGCATAATTCATTGTTAATCAACAAGTCATCACATGATCACATGACCACAAAGACCTTATTGGCAAGAGGAGGAATAAGAACACCCAAGCTGAGGTCAAGTTTCGCAGGTGAGGAACAGTAGCCTTCCCAAGTCCTTTTCACCTCCCCATCCCTCCCCTCTCTCCTCCCCATCCTTCCTTCCCTGGATCATGGTACAGTGTCAGAGGGAGTGTGGGTGTGAGGGGGCGGAGTCATCAGATGAAGCTACCTCCAGTACCTGATGAAGAAAACACACTAGGTGGACAACCTTTCTATAATGCAAACTGGTGCGAGACTCAAGAGACAGTCTCTGACAGTGGTGATGATGCATTATCTACATGTATGTGCGTACATGTGATAAATTTAATGTGTGTGTGCCTGTGTGTGTGGGCCTGTGTGTGTTGTACTTTTTGCTATGCATGTGTGTGTGTGTGTGTGTGTGTGTGGGCCTGTGTGTGTTGTACTTTTTGCTATGCATGTGTGTGTGTGTGTGTGTGTATGTGTGTGTGTGTGTGCATGTGTGTGTGTGTGTGTGTGTGTTTGTTATGTGTGTGTTATGTGTGTGTGTGTGTGTGTTAATGCTCTGATGGTTGGTACTGGCAGCTGAACAATGCTGTTAGTGGTGCACTGGACAGACTCCACTATGAGAAGGATCCATGTGTGAGATATGACAATGCCAGGAAGCTTTGGATATATCTGCACCGAGGAAGAAGCGAAGAGGAATTTGGTGTGTTCTCCTCTCCCTCCTCACCTTGTCTTACATTGGTCCTGGATCATGGCACAGTGTTGGAGGGAGTGTGGGTTTGAGGGGGTGGAGTCATCAGGCAAAGCTACCTCCAGTACCTGATGAAGAAAACACACTAGGTGGACAGCCTTTCTATAATGCAAACTGGTGCGAGACTCAAGAGACAGTCTCTGACAGTGGTGATGATGCATTATCTACATGCATGTGTGTACATGTTAATGTCTGTGTGTGTGGGCCTGTGTGTGTGTGTGTGCTGTAATATGTGTTCATGCATGTGTGTGCATTTATGTATGTATGTGTATGAGAGTGTGTGTGTGTGTGTGTATGCGTGTGTGTGTGTGTGTGTGTGTGTGTGTGTGTGTGTGTGTGTGTGTGTGTGTGTGTGTGTGTGTGTGTGTGTGTGTGTGTGTGTGTGTGTGTTAATGCTCTGATGGTTGGTACTGGCAGCTGAACAATGCTGTTAGTGGTGCACTGGACAGACTCCACTATGAGAAGGATCCATGTGTGAGATATGACAATGCCAGGAAGCTTTGGATATATCTGCACCGAGGAAGAAGCGAAGAGGAATTTGGTGTGTTCTCCTCTCCCTCCTCACCTTGTCTTACATTGGTCCTCCATTTGCAGAGCTCATTCACTGGGCCAGTGAGGTGGCTGCCAAACAAAGGAAGTACTTCATGATGTCCAGGCCAAAGATAAAACCTGTAGGTGGTCACTATAGTAGAATGTTCATCAGTTATGTAATACAAACATCGGCTGTGATTGGTGATCACTAATTGGAAATTGGGCAGTATCGAGTCATGTGCATTGCTTGTGTGATGTCACTTGTGGGCAACAAAGGGCTTTGGATTTCTGAAGAGTCTACAAACAACCTTCCAAGTAGACCTTAAGTAGATGTCCTTTGCATGTGTCACATCTTGTGGTCAGATCAAACTGTTCACTGACTTGTGGTATTTCCGCCTTCATCATCGGTACAGATCTAGTTGTCTTCTTTACTCTCCAAGCAGTCATGAGCTATGTCATCGATATCATCACCGCCACAACCATGACTCTTGAAAGCAGAAGTCATTCACTGCTCCTCGCTTTACTACTCCAGCCCTTTCCCTATTTGAGTTACCTGCATATGCTCTGGGATTGAATTGGAATCCACAGGATGGTGCATATTAAACCATCTACTTATTGATATCATACACTGTACAAGCCCAGCTAAGCTCCCATCTGCCTGGGACAGTGAAAGCGATATTGCTATAATGCCCAGTGTTATGGTTCCCTGTCTGTATGTCTGGTCCAATACTCCATTACCCATGGTGCTAGTGTAGCACCCGTAGTGCTGTGCTGCTCCATGGTGCTAGTGGAGCACCCATAGTGCTGTGGTGCTAGTGGAGCACCCATTATGTAATGTGTTATGCATGTCATCCTGATCCATAGTTTGATGTGCTCATCACACCACCTTGCAATGTTGTCCCATCGGTGTCTAAATTGTCCTACACATCTAGGTTCTCTTCTTCAAGAAGAGAACCTAGATGTTCAGGAATCCCTGTTGAGCAGGTTTGGAATAAACGAAATGGTGTGTGTGGAGTAACCTTCTCTGATATGTATATGTTGCTAACCTCTTCTCCCATGTAGGTAGAGGGCTCGTAATCACCAGAAACCTTAAAAGACCTCAAATACAGGGTATATGTATGTGGACCTCATTGTGTGTTGGGGAGGGTGAGGGAGGATGTGTACATGTGTGTTTGTAGGTGTGTATGTGCAGTCAGACTATGTGTGCATGTGAGTATGTAAGTGGTGTGGTGTCTGTGTGTCATTTGCTGCTTTAGTAGGTAGACCTGACTTCAACATACACACACACACACACACACACACACACAAGCACACAACACACACATACACTCACAACACATACACAAATGCACATACAGCACATACACATACATGTACACACACCTGTTCTCTGAACAGTTGCACTGGGTTTAGCTGTGAAGAGGTTGATCTCCAGTTACAAAGGGAGGGATCAGACACACAAACACACAATCACATATCTTTACACCAAATGTTTGTGGGCACTTGACATTTATGGTCCTGCTGACTAAATGTGGTCAGCCATTATTGTAACCCTTCCACCACAGTACAACATGCATCCTTCCAACACACCTCTGCGGCATTCGACAGTTATGTGGCACAATATTTATTTGAGCCTGTCCATGTGCAATGCACATTCATTGCAGCATAATTCATTGTTAATCAACAAGTCATCACATGATCACATGACCACAAAGACCTTATTGGCAAGAGGAGGAATAAGAACACCCAAGCTGAGGTCAAGTTTCGCAGGTGAGGAACAGTAGCCTTCCCAAGTCCTTTTCACCTCCCCATCCCTCCCCTCTCTCCTCCCCATCCTTCCTTCCCTGGATCATGGTACAGTGTCAGAGGGAGTGTGGGTGTGAGGGGGCGGAGTCATCAGATGAAGCTACCTCCAGTACCTGATGAAGAAAACACACTAGGTGGACAACCTTTCTATAATGCAAACTGGTGCGAGACTCAAGAGACAGTCTCTGACAGTGGTGATGATGCATTATCTACATGTATGTGCGTACATGTGATAAATTTAATGTGTGTGTGCCTGTGTGTGTGGGCCTGTGTGTGTTGTACTTTTTGCTATGCATGTGTGTGTGTGTGTGTGTGTGTGTGTGGGCCTGTGTGTGTTGTACTTTTTGCTATGCATGTGTGTGTGTGTGTGTGTGTGTGTGTGGGCCTGTGTGTGTTGTACTTTTTGCTATGCATGTGTGTGTGTGTGTGTGTATGTGTGTGTGTGTGTGCATGTGTGTGTGTGTGTGTGTGTGTTTGTTATGTGTGTGTTATGTGTGTGTGTGTGTGTGTTAATGCTCTGATGGTTGGTACTGGCAGCTGAACAATGCTGTTAGTGGTGCACTGGACAGACTCCACTATGAGAAGGATCCATGTGTGAGATATGACAATGCCAGGAAGCTTTGGATATATCTGCACCGAGGAAGAAGCGAAGAGGAATTTGGTGTGTTCTCCTCTCCCTCCTCACCTTGTCTTACATTGGTCCTGGATCATGGCACAGTGTTGGAGGGAGTGTGGGTTTGAGGGGGTGGAGTCATCAGGCAAAGCTACCTCCAGTACCTGATGAAGAAAACACACTAGGTGGACAGCCTTTCTATAATGCAAACTGGTGCGAGACTCAAGAGACAGTCTCTGACAGTGGTGATGATGCATTATCTACATGCATGTGTGTACATGTTAATGTCTGTGTGTGTGGGCCTGTGTGTGTGTGTGTGCTGTAATATGTGTTCATGCATGTGTGTGCATTTATGTATGTATGTGTATGAGAGTGTGTGTGTGTGTGTGTGTGTGTATGCGTGTGTGTGTGTGTGTGTGTGTGTGTGTGTGTGTGTGTGTGTGTGTGTGTGTGTGTGTGTTAATGCTCTGATGGTTGGTACTGGCAGCTGAACAATGCTGTTAGTGGTGCACTGGACAGACTCCACTATGAGAAGGATCCATGTGTGAGATATGACAATGCCAGGAAGCTTTGGATTTATCTGCACCGAGTAAGAGAATTTGGTGTGTTCTCCTCTCCCTCCTCACCTTGTCTTACATTGGTCCTCCATTTGCAGAGCTCATTCACTGGGCCAGTGAGATGGCTGCCAAACAAAGGAAGTACTTCATGATGTCCAGGCCAAAGATAAAACCTGTAGGTGGTCACTATAGTAGAATGTTCATCAGTTATGTAATACAAACATCGGCTGTGATTGGTGATCACTAATTGGAAATTGGGCAGTATCGAGTCATGTGCATTGCTTGTGTGATGTCACTTGTGGGCAACAAAGGGCTTTGGATTTCTGAAGAGTCTACAAACAACCTTCCAAGTAGACCTTAAGTAGATGTCCTTTGCATGTGTCACATCTTGTGGTCAGATCAAACTGTTCACTGACTTGTGGTATTTCCGCCTTCATCATCGGTACAGATCTAGTTGTCTTCTTTACTCTCCAAGCAGTCATGAGCTATGTCATCGATATCATCACCGCCACAACCATGACTCTTGAAAGCAGAAGTCATTCACTGCTCCTCGCTTTACTACTCCAGCCCTTTCCCTATTTGAGTTACCTGCATATGCTCTGGGATTGAATTGGAATCCACAGGATGGTGCATATTAAACCATCTACTTATTGATATCATACACTGTACAAGCCCAGCTAAGCTCCCATCTGCCAGGGACAGTGAAAGCGATATTGCTATAATGCCCAGTGTTATGGTTCCCTGTCTGTATGTCTGGTCCAATACTCCATTACCCATGGTGCTAGTGTAGCACCCGTAGTGCTGTGCTGCTCCATGGTGCTAGTGGAGCACCCATAGTGCTGTGGTGCTAGTGGAGCACCCATTATGTAATGTGTTATGCATGTCATCCTGATCCATAGTTTGATGTGCTCATCACACCACCTTGCAATGTTGTCCCATCGGTGTCTAAATTGTCCTACACATCTAGGTTCTCTTCTTCAAGAAGAGAACCTAGATGTTCAGGAATCCCTGTTGAGCAGGTTTGGAATAAACGAAATGGTGTGTGTGGAGTAACCTTCTCTGATATGTATATGTTGCTAACCTCTTCTCCCATGTAGGTAGAGGGCTCGTAATCACCAGAAACCTTAAAAGACCTCAAATACAGGGTATATGTATGTGGACCTCATTGTGTGTTGGGGAGGGTGAGGGAGGATGTGTACATGTGTGTTTGTAGGTGTGTATGTGCAGTCAGACTATGTGTGCATGTGAGTATGTAAGTGGTGTGGTGTCTGTGTGTCATTTGCTGCTTTAGTAGGTAGACCTGACTTCAACATACACACACACACACACACACACACACACACAAGCACACAACACACACATACACTCACAACACATACACAAATGCACATACAGCACATACACATACATGTACACACACCTGTTCTCTGAACAGTTGCACTGGGTTTAGCTGTGAAGAGGTTGATCTCCAGTTACAAAGGGAGGGATCAGACACACAAACACACAATCACATATCTTTACACCAAATGTTTGTGGGCACTTGACATTTATGGTCCTGCTGACTAAATGTGGTCAGCCATTATTGTAACCCTTCCACCACAGTACAACATGCATCCTTCCAACACACCTCTGCGGCATTCGACAGTTATGTGGCACAATATTTATTTGAGCCTGTCCATGTGCAATGCACATTCATTGCAGCATAATTCATTGTTAATCAACAAGTCATCACATGATCACATGACCACAAAGACCTTATTGGCAAGAGGAGGAATAAGAACACCCAAGCTGAGGTCAAGTTTCGCAGGTGAGGAACAGTAGCCTTCCCAAGTCCTTTTCACCTCCCCATCCCTCCCTGAAGGTTTTCATTTGATTTCAATGTATATGTAACTGCCAGCATTGGTGAGCATATTATTTTGTCTATAGAGTGGTTGACCACACCAAATAACTAGCAAGTCCAACAGCTGCTTTTGCATGACATTTGTGTTCATCACTGTCCATTGCTCAAAGTGCGCCCACTTCAACAATACACATGTGTAGGTAATGCATGGCAAGAAAGGAATTGCTTCCCAGTACACATAACAAAGATAAAACCTGTATTCAACCAACCCTGGGGATTTTAGCATATTGCTCGCATACACCCAAAACATTAAACCAAGTTTAGTACCTAAACCAACACTATATATTACATACACAAACATTAGGGAATACAAACAAAACATTAAGCATTTCTGCCATTGGACTAAACAATAGAGTACTATATCATTAGTGCCAACTGCACATAATTAGTGCACACCACATACTGTGCTTCACTTTGAAGAATGAATCATGTACATTGTTTGTGGGATGTCCACTTGTGGGCAACAAAGGGCTATGGATTTCTGATGCTTAGTTTGAGTCTGCTAACAACCTTGCATGTAGACCTTAGGTAGATGTCCTTAGCATGTGTCATATCTTGTGTTCTGATAAAGCAGTTCGTAGCCTTCCCAAGTCCTCCTACATGTATTGCCTCTCCATCTTTTCCCCCTTCCACTGTGGTTTGGATATTTGGATGATAGATACATGTGACCACACTCATGATGCTCACTAGATAATGGTTGAACATTTTTGCTGCCAACAAACCCTCCCTTGTGTAGCCGATTTGTCTGGCCCAAGACAGGGTTAAAGGTTGTATGCAACCCTCCCCCTGCATTGGGTCTTAACCTAACACCCAGTGAGGCTCAATTTGCCTTGCAGTGGTGGTTAAGTGGTGGTTAGGTCTACAATGATGTGAGCCAGGGAGTGTTGGTGTTTGTGTTTGTGTGTGTGTTTGTGTGTGTGTATGTTTGTGTATGTATGTGGGGTGTGTGTGTGTGTTTGTGTGGTGTGGTGTGTGTGTGTGTATGTGTGTGTTTGTGTGTGTTTGTGTGTGGTGTGTGTGTGTGTGTGTGTGCATGCATGTGTGTATGTGTGGTGTGTGTGTGTGGTGTGTGTGTGTGTATGTGTGTGTGTGTGTGTGTGTGTGTGTCTGGAGGTTCCCTTAGTGGTCAGAGTCTTGATTGATACTTTGCTTGTATTAAACACCACCATCTGTCTTGCAGCCCACCTAATTCTGACCCTTTGGGTGACCACGTGAGGCAGGTTAAATCAAAGGTCTGTGTGATCATGTGACCATGGGTGATGTCTTGTCACAGGACTAAGCTTATTGGCAAGAGGAGGAATAAGAACACACTACAGAAGAGAGCTGAGGTCAAGTTTTTGCAGGTGAGGAACAGTAGCCTTCCCAAGTCCTCCTCTCACCTCACATACATACACCACATGCACACCTTATACATACAAATAGACACGTACACACATACACTCGCACACACATACATGAACACAACACACACAGCCCTTCTGCTGGAAATCAGCTGGAGTGTAAGTATGGTTTTGGATGATAGGTACAGTGTACATGTAACCACACTCATGATCTCATTGGCAGGGTGGAGATAATAGTTGGGCATTTTTGCCACCAACAAACAAACCCACCCTTGTGCACCGATTTTGTCTGACCCAAGACAGGTTTATGGTTGTGTGTGTATGTGTGTGTGTGTGTGTGTGTGTGTGTGTGTGTGTGTGTGTGTGTGTGTGTGTGCGTGTGTGTGTGTGTGTGTGTGCGTGTGTGTGTGTGTTGTGTGTGTTGTGGTGTGTGCTGTGTGTGTGTGTGTGTGCACGCATGTGTCTGTCTGTCTGTATGTGAGTGTGTGTCTGTCTGTGTGTGTGTCTGTCTGTGTGTGTGTCTGGTAGATTAACACACCTCTCACTCCTCACAGAAGTGTGCACTCAGAATTGGAACTGTTGGTGCTTTGTAACCATTGATTAGAAACTCTGGACAGGGCTCTGGTAAGGGGTGGAGCATTGGGTGTGGCTGGAGGTTTGAAGGGGTGGAGCATTGGGTGTGGCTAGAGGTTTGAAGGGGTGGAGCATTGGGTGTGGCTAGAGGTTTTAAGGGGTGGAGCATAGTATGTGGCTGAAGGTTTTAAGGGGTGGAGCATTGGGTGTGGCTGGAGGCTTTGCTAAGGGTGGATAGTGCATGTATTCAAAGTCATTGTGCACAAAGACTTGTTGTAGCCAAAGTGTGGTGTGTGTGGGGGGAGGGGGGGGGGGGCAGCCTGTACCTGCCAGCTCCAGAGTCTGCAACATGTATCCATAAGCTATATAATGCATGGACTCTCTTAACGTGGGCAGACTGTACCATGCTTGAGGATGGAACATTGCAACTGTTCCCATACATCCTCACTTTGCCTTTGGGAAGAGAGTGGAAGAGCCTTGAACGGGATTTGATGGGCTTCTGCGTTCGTGCCAAACTGCTGTAGTTGCATGAGAGTGTACATGTATGATATGTGTATGCACACCTGTGGTGGAAGAAAGGTCACCTTTTATTTTCATTGATTCTGTATTCCATACCCACATCACAAACACATACACACAACATACACACAACACGTACACACACACACACACACACACACACACACACACACACACACACACACACACACACACACACACACACACACACACACACAGCCAGCCAGCCAGCCAGCCAGTCATTGACTACTCTGACTATGATCCACCAACCCCTCGAGTGTGAGTTTAGCACTTCAAATGAAGGTGGTTATGTATAAGGATGAGCAAAGTACAAAGTCAGTGTGGCCATATTGTGTGGCCACAGGTTAAAAGTAGTATTGCAAGTCATTCTGAGGCTCAGGGTTTGCTGTCATATTAGGCTACATTGTACCAAAGGATTGTGATCAGTCTCTTGTGTGTGTGTGTGTGTGTGTGTGTGTGTGTGTGTGTGTGTGTGTGTGTGTGTGTGTGTGTGTGTGTGTGTGTGTGTGTGTATGTGTGTGTGTGTGTGTGTGTATGTGTATGCATGTAGGGTTTTTTCCGTGCTGAGGGGAAGGTGTGTGGTTTCATCGCCCTGTTTGAGCCCCTTGCCCAGCCATGTGTGGTGGTCGTGTGGTTAGGCTATGTGTGTTGCTTGGTGGTCATGTGCTCCAAGGCGCCCGTTAGGCGGCCAAAAAGATTGTAAAAAGTGTTAGGGTTTGAGACAGGTGTTATTTGATGAAGGATTCATAATGTGGGTGAAACGTTGGTGACCTAGGAGGGAGGGAGGGAGGGAGGGAGAGAGAGGGAGAGAGAGGGAGAGAGAGAGAGAAACGCTTATTACTCACAATACCACAATATTTGCCAACGCCCTCGACACTGAAAATTAATGGTGCTAGTTCGGCACAGGCATGTAACCTCAAAATCCTGAACTGGATGGTGCCGCCATTTTGTAGTTGATCAAATAGGACGGCGTGGTGGCTACAATAACTGTTAGACCCACAAAGCAATTGAAATAGTTAAAACAAAACCAGTACATGAGGTTTTTTTTTTCAATTCCAAATCAGGTCTTAAAGTTTGGAGGGTGGCATCATGGATTGGGCTGAACACTTTTTGTTTACTCCCAAAGAATCTGTACTGAAATTACATGGGCATGTTGTACATCAATTCTGTCGTTTATACATGTAGTTGCATACATCAATTGAATAGAATATTATGTGATTGTGCGTGGGGTGGTGGTGAAGCATGGTAGCGCAATGACTTGTTTGAAGAGGTGATTCAAAGTCCCTTAATTATGATACAGTGAACTGTCTGCAGCTCCCCACAAGCCATTTTATTGTCATTGCCTTGGTTGCATTTCCTTAGATGGTAGCAAGCGACACACACCTGCATCACTCCTGAACTTTGTTTATGTGGTGATCCTCCATTCCAAACCACACCTATCATTTATAATATACACACACCAAGTTTGGTGGTAAAAAAACTGTGGCTTGTTCTGATAGTTGTGTATGTGCATTATTGTAATATGTGTAGTTCGTGTATTTTACTCGCAGACCTTCTCAATTTTCTTTGCTGCGCACAATCGAACTAATACCCCTACTCCGTTACCGCCTCCGTCACATGGGCGTAAATACGTGATGCGCGCTATAATGAGTAATATTGTAGCTCGTGTGCGTGGTTAATTTTATTGACTACGGTGTATGAAAGAACTGAAGCTTTCAAAGGGATGACTTCAATACAGCATGAAATGTGGTTCACAAAACATACAACTTATAATGAGTCACATCATTCGATATAGGCATACCAATTATCAGGCTTGGCCCTCAAGCCACACACAACAAGCTATAAGCGTCTGACTTCTCTGTTCTCCACAAAATGGTTATAGCTTAACTATCATGTGGTTGAGATGCCGCTACATCCTCATTGTTGTGAAGCTCCACTAGGGGCATGATCTCATCTTGGTCATTATGTGCCTGTGACACAACCTCCACTTGACCTGGTGTCAAGAAGCTCTGTCTTTCATTATTATTACTATTTAACTAAATACATTTTAATATACACATATTTCGGGCTACAGCAGAGAAACATGGGCCAGCAACGCCTGACATTAACACAATCACAGATGGCAATATAATTTATTTAAAATGAAGTTGTTGATGAATGCCTAGTAATTTGCTAGCTGGCATGTTCTCAATTAGGTAAATCTATAGCAGACCAGATGTAACACAATCACGGAGGCCTAGTAATTTGTACGCCGGCAAAATACATACAATGTTATGATGTCATTGGTTTACAGAGCAGCATGATGTGTTTATATAAATATGAAAACAGCGCGTGTGTTCGTGTTAGTTAAGCATGAACATTCTATTTGTCCTACTAACGGTCGCTGCAGGTGAGGAGAAATAGGCATGTAACAATGATCGTGGCATATGAATCTTATCACTATTTCTACTATTGCCGCTTTACAAAAGCTGGAGCGTAGGTATACAACGAATACGAATCTTGAATTCCACAGCCTTTTGCATGCGGTTCGACCTGCCTCCTCTTTCCTAGCCCTCTCCAATCCGCCTACCCCCTTTTCGACTGCAGCGCGGCAGCTTTAGCGTGCGTAATGTCCGTTGCTCTATTGAACGTTAGCGGCGCGCGGAAGGTGTGTTTTTTTTTTTTGGGGGGGGGGGGGGGGGGGGGGGGGGGGGGGGGGGTCCGCCGCAGCCACTGCGACTGTACAACGCGGAACAAAGATTGAGGAAAATAACATATTGCCATGAATAATAGTTTTGCTCTGTAAAGTTGGCGGGGAAGGAAATACCCCCGTCCCGCCAAAATAAATTGCATCCCGTAAGCGGTAGATTTACTTGCTCGTACTGCTCGTAGTTAAGATATTTGATTATCGCGAGCAACAGCAACACTGGGTCTAGCCAATCAGCAGCTGAGGGAACTCTAGAATTATTCCTTTGAGTTGTACAAATGATGACAGTGTGTCTATAAAATACCTTGCGTTATTATGTATATGCGTTAGGTTCCTGTTTGCGGTTTTTAGCAAATACGGAGGGACAGTGTTAAGACAAGTTGGAGCTGAGGTCCCCTAAAGACCAGTGGAGCATTAAAGTATATCATATGCACTTAGAAAGCCTGTGAACTGGAGGTTGTGTGTTCCATGGAGCCAGGAGCCAGAGGCATTTAGTTTCTTCTCACAAAGTTGTGTGCCATAGATGATAAGCAAAATGCATTAGATGCAGTATGTCACCTGGTCATGTGTGAAAATACCTGAAGTGCAGACTGATCTATATGATGGTAGCCTTAGATTTTTCACAGGTTAGGACCATATCCTTACTTGCTATCCCCCGCAACAGGAGTGTTGTTGCTTCTCACCAATGATAAGAAAAAGGTTTTAGATACAGTATGTCACCTAGCCACGTAAATCCCTCTATATCTGAAGTGGTGGCTGATCTATGTGATGGCCACCTTAGTGTTTTTACTGGTCAGGACACAATTCAGCTCAAGTACACCCACTATTCTGCACTACCATTTCAAACCTGAGTACATGGTCAATCCATATCCCACCAAAATTACACCACATCAACTTCATTGCATGGGAAGTGGGTGTGAAAAAAATAGAGTGGGATGGCTGTTGACTATCCACATAATCTGTATAAACAGTATGGCTTTCCAGTTTGTTACCTTCCTTTTTTTTTACAGTGTATTCTATTTACCCATTATACACTGTATGTTGAGCTTTCATTTCTTCCACCTCAGGAACCTGCTCACAGTTCTCCCTCACCTCCCCACCAATGGGCACCTACTCATGTCCTGGAAGTTACATTACCTACACCTGTGTCCTTAGCTCAAGTGCTGCAGGTGTGATTACTGTGTGGAGTGGATCAGCCTTCCAATGTCCTCCTACAAACCATATATCACTCGCCCAGAGAGCTGGGGGAACAGACCAACCATTCACCCCAGGGTCCTGTGGCAATCTCTCCGCTGTGACAACCAATGTTACCTCAACATGCTACACATCTGTCCTCACCATTCCTGCTGTTCAGGCTCTGAATGGGACCACTGTTGTGTGTCAGGATGGTAATACTAGAGCTGTTGTGGGAAGTGGTACTGTGAATTTGAGAATGGCAGGTGGGTTGGGTTATATACATTATTTAATGAATGCAATAACTGTGTGGAAAAAGTATGTTCTTTGCAAAATGCAGTTTCCGGTCTTGTTGTGTTGCATTGTTGTGTGAATGTGTTTATCGCTAATGGTTTCTCTTTTTGTGTAAAAAGCTTGTGCTTTAAACTGACTTGGGTTGGATATATTATTTCAATTCTCCCCCTCCCAGCCTCCCCTGGTCCTGTTGGGAACATTGCTGTAACCAGTACATCTGGGGACCAGCTGACAGTGACCTGGACCCCTCCCACTACTGGTGGTGTTCCTACCAGCTACAATGTCACTATCAATGACAGTAGTAGTACTGTGGTCATAGCTGATAATGGATCACCAGTGTACACCCACACCTTCACTGGACTGGTCAGTGACACACTCTACACTGTCTCTGTGGTGGCCATCAACTGTGCTGGAGCCAGCAATGCAGTACAACACCATAGAAGGACATGTAAGTCCTATTGTGTGTGGTTCAAGAAGAACATGTAAGGAGTTGTATTGTGGTTCTCGAACCACCATGAGTACTATTCCTTTGCATGTGTACTTGTTAGAGATGGATTGATCAGTCCAGCAAATAGCGCATCCATCTATTGTGAGCAAACATGTATTCAAAGCTTGTACCAATACGCATGAGTCCTTTAAAAAGCTAGGACATGTAATGCACTTTCTGTTTAAAATACATATGTGGACTTGTGTATTTGTGTTTTGGGAACCCTATTAGCAATAGTCTATGTAGTCTATGTCCAGCAAGTCTCTGCACTCCCTAGCAGTTACAACATTTCTGTAGCATCCATAAATGGAGATGGATCCATAGGTCCAGCAAACAGCACTACCATAAATGGTGAGCAAGGAAATATTCAGAGCATGTCAATATCCTATACACTGTACGCTCAGGAAGAGAGAAAAAGGTAATGGACCATGTAACACATCTTCTGTTTATAATAAACACATAAGCTTGTAGATATCTATCTATGTGTTTTGGGATTAACCTTTTTTAGCACTAGTTGTGTATGCACATGGTGTGTGGAGGTACAAGTGTTCTCCTTACAACACATGCATGAATGTGCAGTTATTTCAGTGCTAACACTTCACTTTGCAGGGACATTTGAGAAATATATTAATGCAAAGGTATCCAGTCGTGGCCCATCCAATGCAGTCATTGACTGTACATTCCTGAACAACCAGTCCTTGTACTGTGTGGTGTGCTGCAGTACTGATCCCTCTGTTCCTCCTGACTCAAGTGTGTACAACATCTCCACTACCAGAGGCACAGAGGTGACTGTCTCCCTACAAGGCCTCACCAGTGGTCAGATGTACTACTGCACAGCAGCTGGGACTGATGCTAATTCCTCTAGCTGTGGTGGTCCCGTGGTTGGAGGTGTGGAGGCATATTTTAACATCTCAGCAGGTACGTTGTGTTGTGGACACACTCTTCAGGATTTGTATCTGCTATTAGTTCCCCATTCCAGTTTTATTCCAACGATACCAGACTGTTGAGCTCCACTGTGTTTAAGGGATCCATGCATCTAGAGTAGGCTTTGTTCCCTTGTATATATAGTGCCAAGGCTAACACAGAACTCTATGCAAATAGGGGTAAAAATTAAGGGGTTGTGGCCAATAGCCACCTTACAAAACCGAATCTGTCCTTAAATTACACCTGTCTTTGCCGACTAGTGCCGTACTGTGCACTTGACATGCCACGTTAGAAACTCCTAGCCCCAGAATTCAAGGGTGTGTGTGTTTGTGATGGCAATGGTGTGCTTACAGTGAGGGATGAGAGGTCCAACATCCAGTATACGCTGTGTCACACTGGGCACTATGTTGTACTGATGTAGATCTATTTATGGATCCTTACACATCCCCTAGAGGGGTGTAGGTGTGGGGAGGGGGAGAATGTCCCACTATGGCATAGCCCAGAAGATCATCCTTATACAGTACACATACATGCATACTGTGCCCTCCTTGTTGATGTACCTGTGTGTGAACCAGCTCTGTGTTAAGCATTATTAATCATCAATGTTCATTGTTTTAACTTGATGGTATGCACTCTCCACTCACAACAGGGCTCAGTGGGAGTGGCCATCTCCAAAGCTCCACCATCATCATCATCCTCCTCTCTGCATTAGTCCCTGCCACTCTCGGATGGTATCAACCTTACTGGTAGTGGTCGAGTGAAAGATGTGTAATGTACATGTACAGGAGGAGACTAATATCTATTGCACACGGCACCATGTAGTACCCTAACTGAAACTTATGTTCTGTTGTCTTCAGGTAGCATTGAATTGTGTGTAAATGTGTCTTAATTAAAGCATAGATACTTCTGAAGTATCAATGATTAAAGTTACTTGCTAAGCTACTTACGTGGTCGTACCGGTCTGTGCTATGCTATACTGGTGTCAGAAATGGGATTTGTTTCACCATGTTGAAGTCTGAAGTGGACAAGACCACGGAGGAAAATGTGGTGAGTACAGCATTAGCAAGAGGAGTGCGGATGGGCCTCCGGCCACCGCCTTGTTTTTCAGCCAGTGGCAACTGGGAATTGTCATGACTTGAGTTGCACGCTTTGCAAGCTAATATTTCAGAGGCCTATGGACAAAGAAATTGCTGACTCTACTTGAGGATAAACCGTTTAGAGTTTTTTGAGACAAGGATTAGCTCAGTCGAATGACTACAAAGCAGTGTGTGCTTGCTTGCTTGCAGCAGCAATTTGCTCCTGGTAGAGAATTAATGAGTGGATGTCATCAGCAGTGCAGGAGAGAAGCATCTGATGTGTCCACAGCAGTGCAGGAGAGAAGCATCTGATGTGTCCACAGCAGTGCAGGAGAGAAGCATCTGATGTGTCCACAGCAGTGCAGGAGGAGAAGGACAAGGAGAACATTGGCCCAAGCAGGTCACCCTGCTGATCACCCAGCTTTGAGGTAAGGCTACTCAAAGGGATGCCAGAGGAATGGACCAGTTAACCCAAGGGAGCAGCAGCTCTGGAAAGTGCTTAGCACACTCAGATGAGGCAGCTTGGTGATTATTATTATTATTATTATATATATATATTCCATTTATATTATTATTAATTTCAATTGTCAAGTATACATGACATACGAACAAAATACGAGTAATAAATGTGTTAATTATCTAAACAAAGTTACAATTAGTTAAATAAATTCAGCTTGATTGTGGTAGTCTGGAGAGGATGGCTCTGGACACCGACCTCACCAAGATAATGTTGAGACGTCCATAAATGTCGGCAACCACTGCAGCTCTGGGCTGGGAGAGGCTAATCGACAGGTGGGATGCCAACCTAGACAAAACACTCTGAGCCTCCCTACCCCAATGACCAAATGTTTCAACAGCCATGCAAACATGCAGCTTTGGATATCACCGCGGCTTCACCACTTTGCCCTGCCATCCTGCCTGAAGCTAGTTATCACTCTGGAGCTGCAGCTAATGATGCTGAGCTAAGAAAGCTTAATGCTAACAGCACCAAGTGCACGGAACTGGGCTGGACATGTATCCCCCTCTATCCTACCCAGCAATCAATACATCAGCTGGACGAGTATGGTCATGACCCCCACCCCCTTTCTCCACTGCTATACTGAGATGGGCAGTGCGGCACAAACTAGCTATAGCTTCACGCAGGAGGTTGTGTCACCACACTACATCTCCTCCATGTCGGCAAGTGACACAAGATGACCCAAAGGCACCCGGGCAGAAAGGGCACATTGCAGTCCCCGATGTGTCCAATAATCCCAGCCACTATTATTATTATTATTATTATTATTAAACATAATGTACATAAACCCGGCTTCCTGCTGTCTACTTTGTCCAGAAATAGCTTTAGACCCACTGGGGCCCCATGCATTGTCTTATAGACGAGGTGGTGACATAGTACTCCATCATAACCAGCTGCAAGATGTGTTTGTAGATCTTTGCTACAAGGCGAACTTTGGAGTGAAGGTTGAAGCAGGTAGTGCACTTACCCCTGACCTTTCTAGGTCTCGCCCTGCTGATGCCTTGATGAGCAATTGGACTGGTGGTATCCCTGCCGCTTTGGATGTAACTGTGACATTGCCTCTCACACCAGTGTTGCTTCGTAAAGCAAGTGTCATGGCAGGTACAGCCGTTCAACTGGGAGAGCAGAGGAAGCACCCCAGGTGTAACACTCTCAGATGTAACTGCATCCCTCTTGCTGTGGAGAGTTATGGGAACTGGGGTCAATAAGCCAGGCAGGCTTTCTCCCATTTGGCCTCACGCCTGCCATTGGCTAGGCTATCACAAGTCTAAAACCCTGGTACACCTCTAAACATAGCCCTGGTGCAGTGCAATGCAAGAACTCTCCTACATGTATGCAGAGGCATGTAATTTAGTTCAGTTGCATTTGGACAGTTAGATTTATATGTGCAGTGTAAGCAGTATAGGAATATCACTTAGTGTAGGTAAAGCTAACATATTATGGTGTATGTTGTAACCGTATAATGATAAAAATAAATAATAATAATAATAATATTGTGCGTACGTATACTGTACATTTTGTGTTAAATCAATTAAAGAAGAATAAATACAAACATACAGACATAACATACAATCTAAAGCTGGTGAGTCCTCACTTGCAGGCCCCCAAGGACTTGGACCAGTGCTCTGGCATTAACTCTCACTAGGGTTATGCTCAGCCTCTGGTAGATGGTGGTGGTAGCTTTGGACTTGCTCCACCCTAACTGGATGGCGAGACAGGAAAGAAAGACCTGGGCTTCTGCACCCTCACAACCATATGTCTCCACTGCATGGGGTAAACAGACCTAGCCAAGGTCAGAACACTTAGAATCATTGGATTTATGCTTCTTCGTTGCCAAGGCTGCAGACCCACCTGTTGCTCCCACTTCAATTATAGAAGTAGCAGGACTACTGTAGGGTCAATGGCAGCTAGCTGATTTCCAATCGTGCACCAGGATACCTGCATGGCAGGTGGGAGTCATAATTGTTCAAAAGCCACAGCCAGCTTCAACCTGACCACAAATACAAGCTCAATGGCAAAATTGCAGAAAGACATCTCACAGGCTGTTATGGCACACAGCTACATGTTTGCCATGTTTGCATGTGAGTGCACTAGAGGGTCCAGGAGATTGTCGGGACACAGTGTGGACAGCAATAACCAAAGGATATGTCAATTCCACGCCATAACTTTAAAGCAGTCTGGAACTTGCTGGGTCAAGTTGTAGGTTCAGACCCTAAGAAAGAATGACTCCTGGCCAAGATGCAGCATGCCGTGATGATATGAGCAACAAACAGACTCTCTCTTAGCTTGAAAGGACTGATACAAAAGCTGGAAGAACCACTTATGTTCCAACCTATTAGACAAGTCTTCCTAGCCACCATTTTATCAGGATCTAAATGGCCTGGAGATTGTGGTGTTATTATTAACAATATACACAAAGGCTAACATAAGTATATGCAGTCCATTGCTATCAATCTTCAGAGACAGTTTCTGATAGTAACAGAACTGCCATGCATCAGAGTCAAGCTAAGCCTGTTGTACAATTGACAAATGGTTTGGGACTTAAAGAAATCCCCATAGGGGCTTGTGTGTCCCAATAACATTCTTGACTCCCTTGCCACCATGGAGACGTTGCATCTCGCCATAATCAGCTACGAGTCATCTTTGTGCAGACATGGCGATTTGCAGGTGTCAGTGCTAGCATTGAAGCTGGGAGTGAATTAGGTCATAAACATTTGCATAAAAGACCTGCTGATGCCCTTCTGCCCAATTGGGCTTGCTCCAAACCTGCAGCCCTCGACTTCTCTGTAGTCTCTCTGCTTGGTTCAACCCATATTGTTGAAGCGGGTACCACAGCAGAGTCATTTGCCCTCTCAGTAAAAGTAAGGAAGCATGAAAACAATGACCAAAAGTAGAATGAGCTTAGCTGGGTATGTGTCCCAAACATACCTTTTCATGTTTGTCCATCAGACAAGCTGTGAAAACATCAGTGCCCAAGTGACAAGCACTGTCCAGCATTTAAACCAGGATGATCTTGGGCGGAGACGTTGCGTCTTGGCATAATCAGATACAAGTCATCATTTGCAGACATGGCGATTTGCAAGTTGTCAGTGCTAGCATTAAAGCTGGGAATGACCATCAGCTTACACGTGTTGGCCAACGCATAGATGACCATCAGCTTACACATGTTTGGCAATGCATAGATGACCATCAGCTTACACATGTTGGGCAAAGCATAGATGACCATCAGCTTACACATGTTGGGCAATGCATAGATGACCATCAGCTTACACATGTTTGGCAATGCATAGATGACCATCAGCTTACACATGTTGGGCAAAGCATAGATGACCATCAGCTTACACATGTTGGGCAATGCATAGATGACCATCAGCTTACACATGTTGGGCAAAGCATAGATGACCATCAGCTTACACATGTTGGGCAATGCATAGATGACCACCAGCTTACACATGTTGGGCAACGCATAGATGACCATCAGCTTACACATGTTGGGCAATTCATAGATGACCATCAGCTTACACATGTTGGGCAATGCATAGATGACCATCAGCTTACACATATCACATGTTGGGCAATGCATAGATGACCATCAGCTTACATATGTTGGGCAATGCATAGATGACCACCAGCTTACACATGTTGGGCAATGCATAGATGACCATCAGCTTACACATGTTGGGCAATTCATAGATGACCATCAGCTTACACATGTTGGGCAATTCATAGATGACCATCAGCTTACACATATCACATGTTGGGCAATGCATAGATGACCATCAGCTTACATATGTTGGGCAATGCATAGATGACCACCAGCTTACACATGTTGGGCAATGCATAGATGACCACCAGCTTACACATGTTGGGCAATGCATAGATGACCATCAGCTTACACATGTTGGGCAATGCATAGATGACCATCAGCTTACACATGTTGGGCAATGCATAGATGACAACCAGCTTACACATGTTGGGCAACGCATAGATGACCATCAGCTTACACATGTTTGGCAATGCATAGATGACCATCACCTTTACATGTTGGGCAATGCATAGATGACCACCAGCTTACACATGTTGGGCAATGCATAGATGACCATCAGCTTACACATATCACATGTTGGGCAACGCATAGATGACCATCAGCTTACACATGTTGGGCAGCGCATAGATGACCATCAGCTTACACATGTTGGGCAACGCATAGATGACCATCAGCTTACACATGTTGGGCAATGCATAGATGACCATCAGCTTACACATGTTGGGCAATGCATAGATGACCACCAGCTTACACATGTTGGGCAACGCATAGATGACCATCACCTTTACATGTTGGGCAATGCATAGATGACCACAAGCTTACACATGTTGGGCAATGCATAGATGACCATCAGCTTACACATGTTGGGCAATGCATAGATGACCACCAGCTTACACATGTTGGGCAACGCATAGATGACCATCACCTTTACATGTTGGGCAATGCATAGATGACCACAAGCTTACACATGTTGGGCAATGCATAGATGACCACCAGCTTACACATGTTGGGCAATGCATAGATGACCACCAGCTTACACATGTTGGGCAATTCATAGATGACCATCAGCTTACACATGTTGGGCAATTCATAGATGACCATCAGCTTACACATGTTGGGTAATGCATAGATGACCACCAGCTTACACATGTTGGGCAATTCATAGATGACCATCAGCTTACACATGTTGGGCAATTCATAGATGACCATCAGCTTACACATGTTGGGCAATTCATAGATGACCATCAGCTTACACATGTTGGGCAATTCATAGATGACCATCAGCTTACACATATCATAATATGTTGGGCAATGCATAGATGACCATCAGCTTACATATGTTGGGCAATGCATAGATGACCACCAGCTTACACATGTTGGGCAATGCATAGATGACCACCAGCTTACACATGTTGGGCAATGCATAGATGACCATCAGCATTCACATGTTGGGCAATGCATAGATGACCATCAGCTTACACATGTTGGGCAATGCATAGATGACGACCAGCTTACACATGTTGGGCAACGCATAGATGACCATCAGCTTATACATGTTTGGCAATGCATAGATGACCATCACCTTTACATGTTGGGCAATGCATAGATGACCACCAGCTTACACATGTTGGGCAATGCATAGATGACCATCAGCTTACACATATCACATGTTGGGCAACGCATAGATGACCATCAGCTTACACATGTTGGGCAGCGCATAGATGACCATCAGCTTACACATGTTGGGCAACGCATAGATGACCATCAGCTTACACATGTTGGGCAATGCATAGATGACCATCAGCTTACACATGTTGGGCAATGCATAGATGACCACCAGCTTACACATGTTGGGCAACGCATAGATGACCATCACCTTTACATGTTGGGCAATGCATAGATGACCACAAGCTTACACATGTTGGGCAATGCATAGATGACCATCAGCTTACACATGTTGGGCAATGCATAGATGACCACCAGCTTACACATGTTGGGCAACGCATAGATGACCATCACCTTTACATGTTGGGCAATGCATAGATGACCACAAGCTTACACATGTTGGGCAATGCATAGATGACCATCAGCTTACACATGTTGGGCAATGCATAGATGACCACCAGCTTACACATGTTGGGCAATGCATAGATGACCATCAGCTTACACATGTTGGGCAATGCATAGATGACCATCAGCTTACACATGTTTGGCAATGCATAGATGACCATCTGCTTACACATGTTGGGCAATGCATAGATGACCACCAGCTTACACATGTTGGGCAACGCATAGATGACCATCTGCTTACACATGTTGGGCAACGCATAGATGACTACCAGCTTACACATGTTGGGCAGCGCATAGATGACCATCAGCTTACACATGTTGGGCAACGCATAGATGACCATCAGCTTACACATGTTGGGCAATGCATAGATGACCATCAGCTTACACATGTTGGGCAACGCATAGATGTCCACCAGCTTACATATGTTGGGCAACGCATAGATGACCATCAGCTTACACATGTTGGGCAGCGCATAGATGACCATCAGCTTACACATGTTGGGCAATGCATAGATGACCACCAGCTTACACATGTTTGGCAATGCATAGATGACCATCAGCTTACACATGTTGGGCAATGCATAGATGACCATTTGGCTTACACATGTTGGGCAACGCATAGATGACCACCAGCTTACACATATTACTTGTTGGGCAATGCATAGATGACCATCAGCTTACACATATTACATGTTGGGCAATGCATAGATGACCATCAGCTTACACATGTTGGGCAATGCATAGATGACCATCAGCTTACACATATTACATGTTGGGCAATGCATAGATGACCATCAGCTTACACATGTTGGGCAATGCATAGATGACCATCAGCTTACACATGTTGGGCAATGCATAGATGACCATCAGCTTACACATGTTGGGCAATGCATAGGTGACTATCAGCTTACACATATTACATGTTGGGCAACGCATAGATGACCACCAGCTTACACATGTTGGTCAACGCATAGATGACCATCAGCTTACACATGTTAGGCAACACATAGATGACCATCAGCTTACACATGTTGGGCAATGCATAGATGACCACCAGCTTACACATGTTGGTCAACGCATAGATGACCATCAGCTTACACATGTTAGGCAACGCATAGATGACCATCAGCTTACACATGTTGGGCAATGCATAGATGACCACCAGCTTACACATGTTGGTCAACGCATAGATGACCATCAGCTTACACATGTTAGGCAACGCATAGATGACCATCAGCTTACACATGTTGGGCAATGCATAGATGACCACCAGCTTACACATGTTGGTCAACGCATAGATGACCACCAGCTTACACATGTTGGGCAATGCATAGATGACCACCAGCTTATACATGTTGGCCAATGCATAGATGACCATCAGCTTACACATGTTGGGCAATGCATAGATGACCATCAGCTTATACATGTTGGGCAATGCATAGATGACCATCAGCTTACACATGTTGGGCAATGCATAGATGACCATCAGCTTATACATGTTGGGCAATGCATAGATGACCACCAGCTTACACATGTTGGGCAAAGCATAGATGACCACCAGCTTACACATGTTGGTCAACGCATAGATGACCATCAGCTTACACATATCACATGTTAGGCAATGCATAGATGACCATCAGTTTATACATGTTGGGCAACACATAGATGACCATCAGCTTATACATGTTGGGCAATGCATAGATGACCATCAGCGTACACATGTTGGGCAACACATAGATGACCATCAGCTTACACATGTTGGGCAACGCATAGATGACTACCAGCTTATACATGTTGGGCAACGCATAGATGACCATCAGCTTACACATATCACATGTTAGGCAATGCATAGATGACCATCAGCTTATACATGTTGGGCAACACATAGATGACCATCAGCTTATACATGTTGGGTAATGCATAGATGACCACCAGCTTACACATGTTGGTCAACGCATAGATGACCATCAGCTTACACATGTTAGGCAACGCATAGATGACCATCAGCTTACACATGTTGGGCAATGCATAGATGACCACCAGCTTACACATGTTGGTCAACGCATAGATGACCACCAGCTTACACATGTTGGGCAATGCATAGATGACCACCAGCTTATACATGTTGGCCAATGCATAGATGACCATCAGCTTACACATGTTGGGCAATGCATAGATGACCATCAGCTTATACATGTTGGGCAATGCATAGATGACCACCAGCTTACACATGTTGGGCAATGCATAGATGACCACCAGCTTACACATGTTGGTCAACGCATAGATGACCATCAGCTTACACATATCACATGTTAGGCAATGCATAGATGACCATCAGCTTATACATGTTGGGCAACACATAGATGACCATCAGCTTATACATGTTGGGCAATGCATAGATGACCATCAGCGTACACATGTTGGGCAACACATAGATGACCATCAGCTTACACATGTTGGGCAACGCATAGATGAATACCAGCTTATACATGTTGGGCAACGCATAGATGACCATCAGCTTACACATATCACATGTTAGGCAATGCATAGATGACCATCAGCTTATACATGTTGGGCAACACATAGATGACCATCAGCTTATACATGTTGGGTAATGCATAGATGACCATCAGCTTACACATGTTGGGCAACGCATAGATGACCATCAGCTTACTCATGTTGGGCAACGCATAGATGACCACCAGCTAACAAAGTAACCTAACTTACTAGGGTTTGGAGATGACGATTTTGCTTCACGCCTAGCTGCCAGGCTTAGCAACACCAAATCTCAGGCCACCTTCATGATCTACAGTAGGCTTAACCTGGTCCTTGTTGTAGCAGTGCAAGGGCACTGATATCTCAAGCAGGGTCATATGGCAATGGCTCTGATCCCATATAAGCATCTTAGGTTGTGTAGTTCATGTCTAAATGATCATAACATTTTGTTTATTGCTGTGTATTTATGTACAACATAAATGCATAATATTTTGAAATGTACACACAATACAAACGAATACACACAAATTAAAGTTCATCCACCTGCTGCATAAGGTGGGAGTAGGAACGACTCAGAATGGCACGAGCATTAGCTCTAATTAGTGAGTGACTGAGGCGACCAAAGAGGTCAGTCAATGCCATAGATTTAGAGGTATTCCCACGAATGGCTAAACGAGTGGCTACTTGTGAGAAGGCCTTTAGAGCCTCTGGACCCCATGCACCATAACACTCTACCGCCAGCGGAATACATTTCCAACTTAGTTCAGCACATTTAGAGTCATTTTGAGTGTGCTTTCTGAGCTCAGCTGCTCTTGCTGCAGCACCTGAGTACATGCCCGCTTCCGTAATGGTACTAGAATTGAGCGGAGATGCAACAGTGACATCGAAGGCTGCTGAGATGCCGTTGTACAACAATAATAATAATTTTTCAGTTAAATTAATAATTATTTGCTTAGTGATTGAAGATGTACTATATTATATCATTTATGTCATTTGTAATCATCAATTTATATAAACATGTACAACACACTTTTTAGTATTATTGTTAAACCCACGCAAAATGATCATATTAATAGTCTATTGCGTCAATGTCAGCAGTAGCTTGCAATGATCTTGCGAGGATAGCCCTGGCATTTGCCTGAGCCTGCCATAGAGGTCTCCCAAAACTTGGGATTTACTGCAGTGTGTGAGGATGGCTTCGCGCATGGCTATGTAGGAGAAAGCATTGCATGCCTCTTCACCCCAGGCTCCATATGTTTCCACTGCTAGTGGAATGCACTGCCAACCAAGCTCTGAACACTTTGTGTCATGTTTACGGGATTCTGCAGCCACCAGCAGAAACCCCCCGCTAATGAGTCAGTGAAGTAGGCAGAGGAGATGCTATCAGTGTATGTGGCCCAACAAGGACTCAGATAAGTGGCTGAATGATGGAGATGAAAACCTTAGCCACCACAAGAACGGCTTATGCTAGTCTGTTTCCAAGCTGAGCTATTTGCAGGTGTATCAACTTCAGTGCACTCAGAGAAACACTCTTGAACATGACTGGGAGGAGTTCTGCAAGAAATATTATAAAACTAATACAGAAATGGGATTGTTTCCACAAAATTTTTATACATGTACATTATAAAATTTCCAGTACGCGCAATAGAAATGTAACACTTGTGTTGAAATGTATGGCTAATTAAACATTCAGAACAATCCTACTCCATGACAGATACTCCGATCTCAGTGCGTAAGAAGCAATGTGTAGAGGCCATTTCAGACTTCTAGAATATCAAGAATTTGAAATCTTGAAGAAAAAAAAAGTGTTAGATCCCTTTTCGAGGAAACAATCCTATATACAAATGCAAAAACCTAATTAACAATTTGTCTGCTGGACCATCATTACGTGCTGCACACCTTGCTAGCAAAGCTCTAGGAACATGATCCAAGTCGGGATAGTGTTTGCTTGGCTTCCAATCCCCAACACCCATAATGCTCAACTGCAAGGGGATACAGACCCAACCCAGCACATGCGGTCATTTGCTTCTTTGTTCAGCTGCATATGCTGCAGACCCAGCCGTCACACTTGCTTCAGTTCATGGAGCTGTGATGCAATAGTGAGGTCAAGTGCAGCTGGCTTGATCAGAACATCAGCTGGTCGTGTCTTGATCTTCTCTGATCCCCATCCAATTCCCATCTCTACATGACAGGCAAGGTGACAGTACTCGACGAAAACATCTCTTAATCTGTTATGGCGTGTAACCACGTCACCACCATGTTTGCATGTCAGGGAGGAGTGATGGTCAAGGTGGTCCAGCGAATCACAGTGATCCACATAAACCATATGCAATCAAAAACTAATAATATTGAATGGTTAGGGCAATGCACCCATGTTATTCCTTCAGCAACCACCATTTCAAAGTAACTTGAAATTAATTGGGCTCAAGGATGTTATTTCACCATTTCAAAGTAACTTGAAATTCATTGGGCTCAAGGATGTTATTTCACCATTTCAAAGTAACTTGAAATTAATTGGGCTCAAGGATATTACTCCACCATTTCAAAGTAACTTGAAATTCATTGGGCTCAAGGTGGGATTGCAATGCTGGTAAGGGGTATGGCTGATAACCAAATTGAAGTATGGGGTGATATATGGACAGTAGATGAGCTTTATCAGGAATGAAGACTAAGTTTCATGAGCTGGTGATCTTTGAGGTTGGCAAAAAGAACCCTTTCTTAATGCTCTGTGTCAGTGATGTCATTGGCTGGGATGGCACCAGGTGGAGAAAGGATGGCATTATATAATAATAATAATTTTGATGCACCCTGCAGCTGATCCACATAAACCATATGCAATCAAAAACTAATAATGAACAACCTTCATCAGCATAGATGGTACAATATCTTAAGCACAGATGGAATTCGTTTTTTTTTTGTTTGTCAATTTAAGAACGAATCAACACTGAAAGGGTGTAATAAAACTTTGTGTCCCAAAAAACTAAATAGGAATTACATTTGGCTCAGATACAAGCATGATGGCACCATCAAGAGTGAGTATTCCTTTCAAAACTATCTCAGGATATCATGGATCCACTATCTGTCACTGCAAAGGGACATAAATACATACTGTAGGTGGAGCATCCATTTGATCACAACTGATAACACATGGGCACTTCAGAATAGGTATGACACTTACTAGGATTTAAATGGTTAATGTAATTTATAGCAAGAGGTTATTTTATAAGCTGAGGTGGGGCTTAGCAAATGGGATTATTTCCATGAAAAGGGAACTAGCGCAATTACCAGTACATGCAATAGAAATGTGATGCTTGCATTGAAATGTATGGATAATTAAACATTCAATGCTTTACAACTTCATGACAGATACTCTAATTCTCAGTGCATAAGAATCGCTGTGTAGAGACCATTTCAGACTTCTAGAATATCAAAAAACTTGAAATTTTGAAACGATGGTAAATCATATTCTATTTTGTCATTTACTGCATATCGTGACCAGATGTTAAACTCAAGTTATTGAAATCAGCTGCGATTTCTGTGAATGCAAATGAAATGGTTTACAAACACTGATTGATAAAAGAGTGTAAAACATATCCTTCTACTTTACTCTTCCATATGCAACATTGCTGTCAAGTGGAATAACATCTATCTTCTTCTGATTAATGCCCACCACCTCATTAGGTGCATTAGGAGTGTAATGATGAGGTGATGTAGTTTTGGATCTTGTCTTGAAGATGCATACGGTCACCAACACTCCCAGAGACAAGGCCATGATAAATGTAATGGAGAAGGTTATACCAACAGCAGTAGAAACATCAATGGAGGGCACATGGCTGGCTGAAAAGAGACACCATACACTTATATATATAACAAAAGAACACAAATCTGAACACTTTAAACTATTTTTTTTTCAGCCTTCTATTAGCACCCCAAGCTGTTTGGTGTACCATAGGTCAGACACATGTTTAAGCAATTTTGATAGCTAGGTTATTTGTTCTCCCATTCAACACTGGTTATGCATAAAAATAAAACTAATGAATAGTAATGAGGCAGATGGGATTGCTTGGTACGAGTGCAATTGATTGAGATAAGGGGTAAGACACAAAGATGGTGTAACTGGTAGCAAACACAGAGACTTGTTGGGCATAGAGACATGGTGAAGTGGTACATTTGGTAGAACCCTGACCAACAGAGGTACCACCAGTACCAACAACCCTCACTGTGTACACACTCACACTGCCCCCCTGGAGATAGAAGGTAATAACTCATAACCATTAATAATTGTTACTCATACCAGTGGTATCCAGGGATATCTCAAGATGGCGGAGAGTGTTGTTGGGGTTAAACACTGACACTACCTGTATGTGAACAAAAACGATGTTGAAGCAATGAATACAAAGTGTTTATTCATTGCTTCAACATGGTTTTAGTTTGACAAAACCAGGACAAGACCATATGGTTGTTACGATATTCCCACCCTGGATGCTTAATCCCAGGATGGTTTTACGCTATCCCACGCTAGACATCCAATCCCAGAGTGGTTTTACCACCCTGAAAACCATGCCTGGATGTTTCTAACTTTTTCCTGTGTTTGCCAGCTCCTTTCTCCTCTCCAATAATCAGACCAGGTCAGACCTAATTACTTTTAACAAAAACGTGATTACCACTAAGCTTTCCAATTTGCTATTGTTATAGCATCTTGATATTCGGTGCTTGAATGATATTAAATACAACAACCAATGTTCACACAGCTAAAGCTCGACAAAGTTGCAAAGTCAACACACCAACCAGCACACCCACCATGGCCTTGGCTACCAAGAGGACCCACACGTTCAGGTCTACCAAGCTCCTGGCCAGGTTGAAGAGCAGAGGTCTGTAGCATATGGCTACTAGCAATGTGATGACATAAGGTAGACAGACCTTGTTGAAGTCATTCCTGTTCACCAGCCACAGCAATCCACATGTGGAAAGAAGATACAGCTACAAGAAGATATAGAGAAGAGACAGCGTTATGGTTCCTTATCTCATTCACTGGTGTTAGACTCATCGTCCATGGTGCTAGTGTAGCACCCATAGTGATGTGGTGCTATCATTATCTATTGTATTGTATCCATGGTGCCTCCTTCCCAGGTGCACACATCCTTCCATTATTCTGCAGTCATTATTAAACTTTGCCTAAGTTTTCAAACAGCTACAGAAAGTTCATTATTATTATGTATTATATATTTGGGGGGGGGGGGGGGGGGGGGGGGGGGGAGGTTATGTATTTTTAGCAATAATGTAGCATCGAAGTAGGTGGATTGGGAAGGGGTACCTCCATTGGTGTGACGTGTATTATGTATTTCCTTCCACTCGCTCGATCTGAAAAACAATTGCACCCCCGGTGACAAGTGGTCCTGTAGAGGCTTCATCTTCAGTTTCGTGTTTCTGATGTCTCGTACCCAGTCCTAATTGCGTAATCGCTTGCGGCAGTGGGCATCAAAAAGAACGTTGGCCTACTCCAGATCACAAAATTACTTGGAAAATGCTTGGAGAAGAAAGGCAGTTCCTGCAAGATTTCTCCTACATGCGGTGACTATTAAGTACCCAAGCAACCTTGGGCGGTAAGAATTCTTCAATAGGCTTTGTTATTATTATTTTTATTGCACATAGGCCTAATTATAGTTCTAGGACTTATTGAATAGGGATTATTTATATTTACCGGGAGTACCCAGGGTATATTAAGCGGAAATATTTATGACGCTGTTTGAGCAGGGCTATCTTAGCAACGGTTGGCGCTGCGCATGTATGTTTCATGTATTCAGGTATCCACATCATCATCCCCTTACAAAATTTTGTTCATGTTGTCGCACTGGGTCCAAACGCAACGATTGCAGCTACCCTCTACTCTGATGAGTGCAGCGTCCCGTGCTAAAAGCCACATGCTGCGCGACTTTGTCGGAATTTTGCTACATATTGCCGAACTAGGCCTAGCTATGTATGCTAACTGATATCCGCGGTTGAATTCGTTGGCAACGTATATTACATATTCATTGTTGCAGGTTACCTGATAGTGAGGAAGCATTGATTATAAGGTGTTATGATTAATATCTATGGTATAATTATCGTTTAAAATAGTGTGCCTTTTGTTAGAAGTGTGTTTGGTATGCATGCAGAGTAGGTTGTTGTGTTGTAGCTGCTTGTTACCCGCTGACACGACTTTGATATGCTTCTCGGCAAAATCTTATGTGTAGCCCCGAGAATTTCAAGAGCAACCACAACGAAGCATTGTGGCTGCATTTGCATCTATGTAGAGTAGTGCAGGCCAGCAGCGCTAACCTAACTACTGCGTAACTATAATCAAGACACAATTCAATTCTACCTAAAGACTACAGAACATAAGTTGCAGTTAGGGTACTACATGGTGCAGTGCACAAGTAATCTCTAATAACATGCATCTTTTAATGGCTAGTTCCATTAACATATGGAGATATTTCGATCTACGGTACCTTTTTTCAGACCACAGGTGAGGCTGTGAGTGCAGTGGCTGTTAACCAAGTCAAGATCAAGCTACCTCCAGTACCCGATGAAGAAAGTACACCAGGCTTCCTATTTTGTAAACCATCCCTCCTGTTATGGTTTATGCTGTGTGTGTGTGTGTGTGTGTGTGTGTGTGTGTGTGTGTTTGTGTGTGTGCATGTGTGTGCATGTGTGTGCATGTGTGTTTGTGTTTGTGTTTGTGTTTGTGTGTGTGTGTGTGTGTGTACACTAATGTGAGTACCAGCACCTGGTCCTGTCACACCCATAACATGAGTACCAGCACCTGGTCCTGTCACACCCATAATGTGAGTACCAGCACCTGGTCCTGTCACACCCATAATGTGAGTACCAGCACCTGGTCCTGACACACCCATAATGTGAGTACCAGCACCTGGTCCTGTCACACCCATAATGTGAGTACCAGCACCTGATGGCACTATAACACCATGATTGTCAGCACCTGGTGTTACTACAGTACGACACATAATGTGATTGGCAGCACCTGGTGTTACTATAGCACCCATACTACAGTACTGCTCACCCACAAAGTTAAACTCGCCATTACACCCACTCGTGCTTGATCTTCTTTGTACTGTTAGCACAGATAAGCACTAAATTAGTTACGAGGATTCATGCAGTCAACAGCGAGGGTCGGGAAATGATGCGTGAGTGGTATGTTTTATCAAGAGCGATTGAGCATGTAAACTTGAGGGTGACGTCCAGTGTTGGAGGAATGCATACTTGGTTGTGTCAACAACTCTATCAAGTAGCCCCCCACTGAAAATAGTTCGAGAACCTAACATTTGCCAGCAGGTTTTCATTGCTTTGCTCATGTCTCATGTCCATGATTTGAGAGATTTGGCCTAGGGGGAAAGTAGTTGTGAGGCCCATGGGTTTAGTCCGTCCAACTCCAATCATTTCAAACTTGAATATCCACAGGAGAAGTGAGGGTGGTGCTTCCATTCTATAGGCACCACCAACAGTAATGCATGGCTGTGGCTGTGCTCACATCTTCCCCGTGCATAGCTGTGCTCACATCTTCCCCATGCATAGCTGTGTTCACATCTTCCCCATGCATAGCTGTGCTCACATCTTCCCCGTGCATAGCTGTGCTCACATCTTTCCAATGCATAGCTGTGTTCACATCTTCCCCATGCATAGCTGTGCTCACATCTTCCCCGTGCATAGCTGTGCTCACATCTTCCCCATGCATAGCTGTGTTCACATCTTCCCAATGCATAGCTGTGTTCACATCTTCCCCATGCATAGCTGTGCTCACATCTTCCCCATGCATAGCTGTGCTCACATCTTCCCCATGCATAGCTGTGCTCACTGCAGCCACAAACATGAGTGAGCTGTCACTATATGACATCTTTGGCCTGGGTCCTGTAGTCACATGTGCTATTCCTTGAACTGATTACATAGTACACTCTAGACACCAGTGCCCAGCCCTTCTTACCAAAGCAGAAGTGGTTGCATTTCTAATGTCTAGTCATCAATCACTCTTTTGCAAAGCATTGTTTGTGTGCAAAGGTTTCCCTATTACAAAACAGATTTTTATTTACGACTCGAGCATGCATGGCTGCCAAACACTGCAAAGTTGTTGTCTAATTCAGATCTCAGAATGTCAACAACCCAGCCACATTACTGTTGCTTAGTGACCACAAAGTACAGCTGTCCTTTATAAACATGGCTATGACCTATTGGGACAGTGGTCTTGTGAGGGTCTAGGGCAGTAATGTGTTTATTAGAGAGACATGCCACTTGTTTTGTCTTCACATCTCTCAGGCTTATGAGACCTCTGCCTTCTGACAAGTATCTCAGCTTCTTCGGTGTCATCAAGAGTGCCTTTGAAGCTCAGCAAGATAAGTAAGGAGAACTCAGTAAGGTGAGTGGGTGGAGAGGGTTTCCTGGAGAGGAAATGTGATGGACCCTGTGTCTTTTGTGGTTAGGTGTAGGTGTATGCTTGTGTATGAAGCAAGGGTGACTGAGAGGGATGGTTTGGGGCATAAGAGTTTGCATATGTGATGACAGGAAATGAAAAGAGGTGTGACATACATGTAATTGTGTCTTCATTTGGTTCTTTTCACAACCACATGTTCTGACCTCCAAAGATCCAAAAGTGTTGCAGCCATTCTGGTAGGTTGTGTGTGTGTGAGTGAGTGTGTGTGTGTTGTGTGTGTGCGTGTGTGTTGTGTGTGTTGTATGTGTTGTGGTGTGTGTGTGTGTGCTGTGTGTGTTGTGTGTGTGTGTTGTGTGTGTGCGTGTGTGTTGTGTGTGTTGTATGTGTTGTGGTGTGTGTGTGTGTGCTGTGTGTGTTGTGTGTGTGTGTGTGAGTGTGTGTCTGTCTGTGTGTGTCTGGTAGATTAACACACCTCTCACTCCTCACAGAAAGAATGCACATTTGATTCATTGCCACACTTCATTTCACTCATCGAGTTCAGGACCGAATTGACCACTGGAAGTGGATTGGTCAGTTTTATTGTGTGCTTTGGATCTTGGTATGCCATCATCTCACTTGGTGTGCAGGTCAGGATAGAGACTCAGAAGTGGAGCTGTTGGTGCTTTGTAACCATTGGTTAGAAACTCTGGACAGGGCTCTGGTAAGGGGTGGAGCATTGGGTGTGGCTAGAGGTTTTAAGGGGTGGAGCATTGGGTGTGGCTAGAGGTTTTAAGGGGTGGAGCATTGGGTGTGGCTAGAGGTTTTAAGGGGTGGAGCATTGGGTGTGGCTGGAGGTTTTAAGGGGTGGAGCATTGGGTGTGGCTAGAGGTTTTAAGGGGTGGAGCATTGGGTGTGGCTGAAGGTTTTAATGGGTGGAGCATTGGGTGTGGCTGGAGGCTTTGCTAAGGGTGGATAGTGCATGTATATTCAAAGTCATTGTGCTGTTGTAGCCAAAGTGTGGTGTGTGTGGGGGGAGGGGGGGGGGGGGGCAGCCTGTACCTGCCAGCTCCATAGTCTGCAACATGTATCCATAAGCTATATAATGCATGGACTCTCTTAACGTGGGCAGACTGAACCATGCTTGAGGATGGAACATTACAACTGTTCCCATACATCCTCACTTTGCCTTTGGGAAGAGAGTGGAAGAGCCTTGAATGGGATTTGATGGGCTTCTGCGTTCGTGCCTAACTGGTGTAGTTGCATGAGAGTGTACATGGGTGTGTATGCACACCTGTGGTGGAAGAAATTTCAATGGTCACCTTTTATTTTCATTGATTCTGTATTCCATACCCACATCACAAACACATACACACAACATACACACAACATACACACAACACGTACACACACACACACACACACACACACACACACACAAACACAAACACACAGCCAGCCAGCCAGCCAGCCAGCCAGCCAGCCAGTCATTGACTACTCTGACTATGATCCACCAACCCCTCGAGTGTGAGTTTAGCACTTCAAATGAACATGGTTAGTGTGGCCATATTGTTGTGACCACAGGTTAAAAGTAGTATTGCAAGTCATTCTGAGGCTCAGGGTTTGCTGTCATATTAGGCTACATTGTACCAAAGGATTGTGATCAGTCTCGTGTGTGTTGTCATTTCACAGCTGGACACATGCTGTTTTCAAACAGACCACACCAGTGAAGTGCAACGCTTCAGAGAGCAGGTGTGTGTGTGGGCGTGTTGTGTGTGTGTGTGTGTGTGTGTGTGTGTGTGTGTGTGTGTGTGTGTGTGTGTGTGTGTGTGTGTGTGTGTGTGTGTGTGTGTGTGTGTGTGTGTGTGTGTGTGTGTGTGTGTGTGTGTGTGTGTGTGTGTGTGTGTGTGTGTGTGTGTGTGTGTGTGTGTGCATGTGTATGCATGTAGGGTTTTTTCCGTGCTGGGGGGAAGGTGTGTGGTTTCATCGCCCTGTTTGAGCCCCTTGCCCAGCCATGTGTGGTGGTCGTGTGGTTAGGCTATGTGTGTTGCTTGGTGGTCATGTGCTATCAATGTGCTGTTATTAGGCAATTTTACTATTGTGCTCCAAGGCGCCCGTTAGGCGGCCAAAAAGATTGTAAAAAGTGTAAGGGTTTGAGACAGGTGTTATTTGACGAAGGATTCATAATGTGGGTGAAACGTTGGTGACCTAGGAGGGAGGGAGGGAGGGAGGGAGGGAGAGAGAGAGAGAGAAATGCTTATTACTCACAATACCACAATATTTTCCAACGCCCTCAACACTGAAAATTAATGGTGCTAGTTCGGCACAGGCATGTAACCTCGAAATCCTGAACTGGATGGTGCCGCCATTTTGTTGTTGATCAAATAGGTCGCTTGGTGGCTACAATAACTGTTAGACCCACAAAGCAATTGAATATAGTTAAAACAAAACCAGGTTTTTTTTCCATTCCAAATCAGGTCTTAAAGTTTGGAGGGTGGCATCATGGATTGGGCTGAACACTTTTTGTTTACTCCCAAAGAATCTGTACTGAAATTACATGGGCATGTTGTACATCAATTCTGTCATTTATACATGTAGTTGCATACATCAATTGAATAGAATATTATGTGATTGTGCGGGGGGGTGGTGGTGAAGCATGGTAGCGCAATGACTTGTTTGAAGAGGTGATTCAAAGTCCCTTAATTATGATACAGTGAACTGTTGGTTGTGAAGTCATCCCTTTGAAAGCTTCAGTTCTTTCATACACCGTAGTCAATAAAATTAACCACGCACACGAGCTACAATATTACTCATTATAGCGCGCATCACGTATTTACGCCCATGTGACGGAGGCGGTAACGGAGTAGGGGTATTAGTTCGATTGTGCGCAGCAAAGAAAATTGAGGAGGTCTGCGAGTAAAATACATGAACTACACATATTACAATAATGCACATACACAACTATCAGAACAAGCCACCCTTACCACCAAACTTGGCGTGTGTATATTATAAATGATAGGTGTGGTTTGGAATGGAGGATCACCACATAAACAAAGTTCAGGAGTGATGCAGGTGTGTGTTGCATCTAAGGAAATGCAATACAGCATGAAATGTGGTTCACAAAACATACAACTGATAATGAATCATTTGATATAGGCATACCAATTATCAGGCTTGGCCCTCAAGCCACACACAACAAGCTATAAGCGTCTGACTTCTCTGTTCTCCACAAAATGGTTATAGCTTAACCATCATGTGGTTGAGATGCCGCTACATCCTCATTGTTGCGAAGCTCCACTAGGGGCATGATCTCATCTTGGTCATTATGTGCCTGTGACACAACCTCCACTTGACCTGGTGTCAAGAAGCTCTGTCTTTCATTATTATTATTATTTAACTAAATACATTTTTATATACACATATTTCGGGCTACAGCAGGCAAAACATGGGCCAGCAACGCCCTGAGCATTTTCCCTCACACAATCGACAGATGGCAATATAATTTATTAAAAATGAAGTTGTTGATGAGGCCTAGTAATTTGCTAGCTGGCATGTTCTCAATTAGGTAAATCTATAGCAGACCAGATGTAACACAATCACGGAGGCCTAGTAATTTGTACGCCGGCAAAATACATACAATGTTATGATGTCATTGGTTTACAGAGCAGCATGATGTGTTTATATAAATATGAAAACAGCGCGTGTGTTCGTGTTAGTTAAGCATGAACATTCTATTTGTCCTACTAACGGTCGCTGCAGGTGAGGAGAAATAGGCATGTAACAATGATCGTGGCATATGAATCTTATCACTATTTCTACTATTGCCGCTTTACAAAAGCTGGAGCGTAGGTATACAACGAATACGAATCTTGAATTCCACAGCCTTTTGCATGCGGTTCGACCTGCCTCCTCTTCCCTAGCCCTCTCCAATCCGCCTACCCCTTTTCGACTGCAGCGCGGCAGCTTTAGCGTGCGTAATGTCTCCGGTTCGTTGCTCTATTGAACGTTAGCGGTGCGTGGAAGGTGTTTTTTTTTTTTGGGAGGGGGGGGGGGGGGGGGGGGGGGGGGGGGGGGGGGGTCGCCGCAGCCACGGCGACTGTACAGCTCGGAGAAACAAAGATTGAGGAAAATAACAGATTGCCATGAATAATAGTTTTGCTCGGTAAAGTTGGCGGGGAAGGAAACACCCCCGTCCCGCCAAGCTCATACTGCTCGCAGTTAAGATATTTGATTATCGCGAGCAACAGCAACACTGGGTCTAGCCAATCAGCAGCTGAGGGAGGGAGCTGAGGGAATGCATTAGATGCAGTATGTCACCTGGTCATGTGTGAAAATACCTGAAGTGCAGACTGATCTATATGATGGTTAGCCTTAGATTTTTCACAGGTTAGGACCATATCCTTACTTGCTATCCCCCGCAACAGGAGTGTTGTTGCTTCTCACCAATGATAAGAAAAAGGTTTTAGATACAGTATGTCACCTAGCCACGTAAATCCCTCTATATCTGAAGTGGTGGCTGATCTATGTGATGGCCACCTTAGTGTTTTTACTGGTCAGGACACAATTCAGCTCAAGTACACCCACTATTCTGCACTACCATTTCAAACCTGAGTACATGGTCAATCCATATCCCACCAAAATTACACCACATCAACTTCATTGCATGGGAAGTGGGTGTGAAAAAATTAGAGTGGGATGGCTGTTGACTATCCACATAATCTGTATAAACAGTATGGCTTTCCAGTTTGTTACCTTCCTTTTTTTTTTACAGTGTATTCTATTTACCCATTATACACTGTATGTTGAGCTTTCATTTTCTTCCACCTCAGGAACCTGCTCACAGTTCTCCCTCACCTCCCCACCAATAGGCACCTACTCATGTCCTGGAAGTTACATTACCTACACCTGTGTCCTTAGCTCAAGTGCTCCTCTTGGTGTGATTACAGCCTGGAGTGGATCAGCCTTCCAATGTCCTCCTACAAACCATATATCACTCGCCCAGAGAGCTGGGGGAACAGACCAAACATTCACCCCAGGGTCCTGTGGCAATCTCTCCGCTGTGACAACCAATGTTACCTCAACATGCTACACATCTGTCCTCACCATTCCTGCTGTTCAGGCTCTGAATGGGACCACTGTTGTGTGTCAGGATGGTAATACTGGAGACGTTGTGGGAAGTGGCACTGTGAATTTGAGAATGGCAGGTGGGTTGGGTTATATACATTATTTAATGAATGCAATAACTGTGTGGAAAAAGTATGTTCTTTGCAAAATGCAGTTTCCGGTCTTGTTGTGTTGCATTGTTGTGTGAATGTGTTTACTGCTAATGGTTTCTCTTTTTGTGTAAAAAGCTTGTGCTTTAAACTGACTTGGGTTGGATATATTATTTCAATTCTCCCCCTCCCAGCCTCCCCTGGTCCTGTTGGGAACATTGCTGTAACCAGTACAGCTGTGGACCAGCTGACAGTGACCTGGACCCCTCCCACTACTGGTGGTGTTCCTACCAGCTACAATGTCACTATCAATGACAGTAGTAGTCCTGTGGTCATCGCTGATTATGGATCACCAGTGTACACCCACACCTTCACTGGACTGGTCAGTGACACACTCTACACTGTCTCTGTGGTGGCCATCAACTGTGCTGGAGCCAGCAATGCAGTACAACACCATAGAAGAACATGTAAGTCCTATTGTGTGTGGTTCAAGAAGAATATGTAAGGAGTTGTATTGTGGTTCTCGAAACACCATGAGTACTATTCCTTTGCATGTGTACTTGTTAGAGATGGTGATCAGTCCAGTAAATAGCGCATCTATCAATTGTGAGCAAAACATGTATTCAAAGCTTGTACCAATACACGTGAGTCCTTTAAAAAGCTAGGACATGTAATGCACTTTCTGTTTAAAATACATATGTGGACTTGTGTATTTGTGTTTCGGGAACACTATTAGCAATAGTTGTGCATGCACATGGTGTGTGGAGGTACAAGTGTTCTCTTTACTGTACATGCATGAATGTGCAGTTGTTTAAGTGCTAACACTTCACTTTGCAGGGACATTGGAGAAATATATTAATGCAAAGGTATCCAGTCGTGGCCCATCCAATGCAATCATTGGTTGCTCATTCCTGAACAACCAGTCCTTCTACTGTGTGGTGTGCTGCAGTACTGATCCCTCTGTTCCTCCTGACTCAAGTGTGTACAATATCTCCACTACCAGAGGCACAGAGGTGACTGTCTCCCTACAAGGTCTCACCAGTGGTCAGATGTACTACTGCACAGCAGCTGGGACTGATGCTAATTCCTCTAGCTGTGGTGGTCCCGTGGTTGGAGGTGTGGAGGCATATGTTAACATCTCAGCAGGTACGTTGTGTTGTGGACACACTCTTCAGGGTTTGTATCTGCTATTAGTTCCCCATTCCAGTTTTATTCCAACGATACCAGACTGTTGAGCTCCATTGTGTTTAAGGGATCCATGCATCTAGAGTAGGCTTTGTTCCCTTGTATATATAGTGCCAAGGCTAACACAGAGCTCTATGCAAATAGGGGTAAAAATTAAGGGGTTGTGGCCAATAGCCACCTTACAAAACCGAATCTGTCCTTAAATTACACCTGTCTTTGCCGACTAGTGCTGTACTGTGCACTTCACACGCCACGTTAGAAACTCCTAGCCCCAGAATTCAAGGGTGTGTGTGTTTGTGATGGCAATGGTGTGCTTACAGTGAGGGATGAGAGGTCCAACATCCAGTATACGCTGTGTCACACTGGGCACTATGCTGTACTGATGTAGATCTATTTGTGGATCCTTACACATCCCCTAGAGGGATGTAGGTGTGGGGAGTGGGAGAATGTCCCACTATGGCATAGCCCAGAAGATCATCCTTATACAGTACACATACATGCATACTGTGCCCTCCTTGTTGATGCACCTGTGTGTGAACCAGCTCTGAGTTAAGCATTATTAATCATCAATGTTCATTGTTTTAACTATGATGGTATGCACTTTCCACTCACAACAGGGCTTGATAAAATTGATGATAGTGTTTCGTTCAGTGGGAGTGGTCTTCGCTCCACCATCATCATCCTCCTCTCTGCATTAGTCCCTGCCGTTCTCGGATGCTATCAACCTTACTGGTAGTGGTCAAGTGAAAGATGTGTAATGTACATGTACAGGAGACTAATGTCTATTACACACTGCACCATGTAGTGCCCTAACTGCAACTTATGTTCTGTAGTCTTTAGGTAGCATTGAATTGCGTGTAAGTGTATCTTAATTAAAGCATAGATACTTCTAAAGTATCTATGATTAAAGTTATCCAAAACACCAAGGATTTCTGGGAAAAGAACTGAGCATTCATCAAGAACTGCCTGCCTTGAAACCAGGTTGAAGGCATGTGCCATGTCCACCTTTTAAATATGATAAAGTCGTCCTCCAACCAATGCTCTTCAATACAGTTTCTTAACATATGACCAATCTTCTCAGCTCCTGTCCTACAAGCCACTCTATACTTCAAGGGCTGGATATCTTCACTTATTGTTGTTGTTATTATTTTGTTCATTACACATACCGTAATTAACAATTACATGTACACAACATTACATAAAAACACACACAGCAAAGCTAAACACATACTGTAGACAGAATGGCCCTGGAGTTGGCTCTGATCAGAGTCAAATTCAATCTACCATTATTATTATTGTACCTGGACTATATTTCGGTCAAAGCACATGCAGTACTAATCAACTAGCCTGGATAAACAAGGATCATATCGAGAGTGCAAGTACAAAGTAATCGTCAGTATTAATAATATAAGCAGTATCTTGGTATTAAGCTCACCAAGTGCCGTTCATGATAGCTTCCAAGTAAGTCGCGTTCAACGTAAACGCTTCTCTCTCTTTATTTGGGTATGCCGCATGTGGGAGATATCAATATATACAAACTTGGCACTATACCTGTGCTAATGGCTGGAACTTCATCGTCATAACATACTTTTTTCGAACAAACGTTCTACAACTAAGCTGCAATGTTGGGACCAGAACCGGTAAAAAAAAAAAAAGCACCTGCCTTGCAGACTGGGACAGGTAATGGTTATTTTGGGTAGCCAAAGACGAAAGAATGTGCTTGAACATAGCTCTATAAATATACTTTTGTCGATGATTTGGACTTATGTCTTACGTCTTCATAAACAAGACACGCCGTTATTTTGTCTTCTCCTATAACGTTCTTTTTGGTGTCAAAATATATAAGAATCCCCCTCCTCCCCCCTCACACACACACACACACACACACACACACCTTTTTTTGTTTAACTAGATCATGCATCCTGGAGAAGCTTCTACGATCATTATGGTGCTATGTGGAGTAGTACAAACCCAAGGTACACGTTGTGGCAATAGGGAACCTTGTGGTAAATATTTCTAATCCAATCATGTGTACTTTTCACTTCATTTCTGGTCATGGAAGCAATATGGATAATATGCATACCATGCAAGGGATGTAGTGTTGGAGGTGGTTGTGATAGCAACAGAACGAGTTCATATGTTTTATATTTGCAAGAGGAATGTTATGTGAAGATCTTCCAACGTTGCTAGCATGTTGCAAATGTTGCAGAGACTTGCAACTATAAGCAATTCTATTGCCAATGAGCATTCATGAAAATGCATTGTGTGCAGGCTATGTGCGGTTTATGCCTGTGCATGGGCCTCTTGAACAATAATTGAACATGTCGTTTCATAAAAAGCATTGGTAAGTCAGTTCTGTTCCAATCCCATGTAGAAAAAAAAAAAAGAAACCTGTACTAAATTACATCCCAAGTCCAGCTTGATCAAATGCCTTAACGCTTAAGGCTAATTTCCATCAATTAATAGAGCTGGGATGTGATGTCATTCCTCCTTCATAGGCGTAGGAACCGAGGGAGCAGGGAGCTTGGGAACTGTTTGTATAAAGTACACTAAAGTTTTATTGGATACACCCTCTGAGCCCCTCCCCCTCCCACATCCTGTTTAACTTTCTATGCTGCTGTCCTTTCCATTCCCACATTTCAGTATATCTCAGATGCTAATGCACATCGACAGTACCAGATGATATATTCTCTCCTCAGGCACCTGCCCACAGTTCTCCCTCACCTCCCCACCAATGGGCACCTACTCATGTCCTGGAAGTTACATTACCTATGTGTCCTTAGCTCAGGTGCTACAGGTGTGATTACTGTGTGGAGTGGATCAGCCTTCCAATGTCCTCCTACAAACCAGATAGTACTTCTTCAGAGATCAGCAGGAACACTTGAAACATTCACCCCAGTCCCATGTGGCAGACTCTTTGCTGTGACAACCAATGTTACCTCAACATGCTACACATCTGTCCTCACCATTCCTGCTGTTCAGGCTCTGGACGGGACCACTGTTGTGTGTGCAGATGGTACTACTGGAGCTGTTGTGGGACGTGACACTACAAAGATAATCAGTGGGTTGTACATGAGGTTGATTATGTGCTCTAATGTATGATTGATCCCACCCATCATGCCCCTCCCCTTCCTCCATCCACCTGCCCAGTCCCAGCTCTAATGTATGATTGATCCCACCCATCATGCCCCTCCCCTTCCTCCATCCACCTGCCCAGTCCCAGCTCTAATGTATGATTGATCCCACCCATCATGCCCCTCCCCTTCCTCCATCCACCTGCCCAGTCCCAGCTCTAATGTATGATTGATCCCACCCATCATACCCCTCCCCTTCCTCCATCCACCTGCCCAGTCCCAGCTCTAATGTATGATTGATCCCACCCATCATGCCCCTCCCCTTCCTCCATCCACCTGCCCAGTCCCAGCTCTAATGTATGATTGATCCCACCCATCATGCCCCTCCCCTTCCTCCATCCACCTGCCCAGTCCCAGCTCTAATGTATGATTGATCCCACCCATCATGCCCCTCCCCTTCCTCCATCCACCTGCCCAGTCCCAGCCTCCCCTGGTCCTGTTGGGAACACGACAGTAAAGAGTACATCTGTGGACCAGCTGACAGTGACCTGGACCCCTCCCACTACTGGTGGTGTTCCTACCAGCTACAATGTCACTATCAATGACAGTAGTAGTCCTGTGGTCATAGCTGATAATGGATCACCAGTGTACACCCACACCTTCACTGGACTGGTCAGTGACACACTCTACACTGTCTCTGTGGTGGCCATCAACTGTGCTGGAGCCAGTAGCACAGTAGCAGCGTCAGGAAGAACAGGTTGGATGTCCAATTATTGATAGCAATTATCAACAATTACTTGATTCAAGGGCTATCACTTGATGTACATTGAAGTCAGTTATTCCTGTGCTATCGGTCAATGTACCTGTGCTATCGGTCAAAGTAGCATAAAAACCATTTCTAGTTGTCACACATGCCTTGTCATGAAAAAATGAAGGACTAAGGTTGTCTAGCTAGTGATTTTTTATCTAGTGCTTGAGCGAGATGATTCATGGGTATCACTGCTTAGCTCTTACACATAGTGTGCCATCTTAAACACATAGTCACTGACATCAACACACGATCTTTTGTTGAAACACTATTAAAGCCAGCGTTGTAGCCAATTGTTACATCATCTGCAGAATGATGTGTATGTCAGTTATTGAGGTACCCATCTCTACAATGCCTACAGTAAGACACTCATCTCTACAGCACCTCTAGTTTCAACATATCTCTACAATACCAATAGTTCTTACTCATCTTTGCAGTAACCATATGTACAATCCCATAACTGGTTGCACATCTCTACACAGTAGCACACCCTCCTGTGAGCGTACAGGTAGTGTCAGTGTTTAACCCCAACAACACTCTCCACCATATTGAGATATCCTGGATACCACTGGTATGAGAAATAATAGTTATTAATGGTTATGAGTTATTACCTTCTATTTCCAGGGGGGCAGTGTGAGTGTGTACACAGTGAGGGTTGTTGGTACTGGTGGCACCTCTGTTGGTCAGGGCTCTACCAAATGTACCACTTCACCATGTCTTTATACCCAACAAGTCTCTGTCTTTGCTACCAGTTACACCATCTTTGTGGCTTCCATAAACGGGGCTGGGGATGAGGATCCTTACAGTACCATCACTATCAATAGTAAGTGACACATTGAGGTCATCAGTGCAATTATTCAATGATTGTCTAGCTTGTAGGATGAATCATGATTAGCTGTACACACTGAAGTAAATGAGTATGCAGTTATTATAGACTGGAGGGTGGGGGGAAGTTTTAACATGAGGTATGTCAAGTATCTAAATGTATGCACATGCACATGTTGATTAGATGCATACGTGTGAGCTATATCAGTCTAGTATGTAAATTACATCTGTCAAGTATGTTTTCAGCTTATTATCCTAGACTTTTATTTCCAGGTTCCATCAATTATGTCATTAAAAAAACATCGTTTTTGAGCTATTTTGATTCTGTTGCAATGATGGACTGTTCATTCTTTTACTGCCAATCCTTCTACTGTGAGGTGTGCTGCAGTACTGATACCTCTGTTCCTCCTGACTCAAGTGTGTACAACATCTCCACTACCAGAGGCACAGAGGTGACTGTCTCCCTACAAGGCCTCACCAGTGGTCAGATGTACTACTGCAAGGCAGCAGCTACCAACACTAACTCTAATAACTGTGCTGGTCCAGTGGTGGGAGGTGTGAAGCTGTTGTTCAGCTTTATGGCATATCCCTCTTCTACCTCAAATGTGTCCAATGCTGGTATGTCTATATACCTTCCTAAACTCTGTGTCTTACCCCTTATCTCAATCAATTGCACTCGTACCTAGCAACCCCATCTGCCTCATTACTATTTATTAGTTTTATTTTTATGCATAACCAGTGTTGAATGGGAGAGCAAATAACCTAGCTATCACAATTGCTTAAACATGTGTCCGACCTATGGTACACCAAACAGCTCGGGGTGCTAATAAATACTTTAAAGCGTTCAGATTTGTGTTCTTCTTTTGTTACACTGTGCTATTTATATAAGTCTATGGTGTATCTTTGCAGCCAGCCATGTGCCCTCCATTGATGTTTCTACTGCTGTTGGTATAACCTTCTCCATTACATTTATCATGGCCTTGTCTCTGGGAGTGTTGGTGACCGTATGCATCTTCAAGACAAGATCCAAAACTACATCACCTCATCATTACACTCCTAATGCACCTAATGAGGTGGTGGGCATTAATCAGAAGATAGATGTTATTCCACTTGACAGCAATGTTGCATATGGAAGAGTAAAGTAGAAGGATATGTTTGACACTCTTTTATCAATCAGTGTTTGTAAACCATTTCATTTGCATTCACAGAAATTGCAGCTGATTTCAATAACTTGAGTTTAACATCTGGTCACGATATGCAGTAAATGACAAAATAGAATATGATTTCCCATCGTTTTCAAAATTTCAAGTTTTTTGATATTCTAGAAGTCTGAAATGGTCTCTACACGGCGATTCTTATGCACTGAGAATTAGAGTATCTGTCATGGAGTTGTTAAGCATTGAATGTTTAATTAGCCATACATTTCAATGCAAGCATCACATTTCTATTGCATGTACTGGTAATTGCGCTAGTTCCCTTTTCATGGAAATAATCCCATTTGCTAAGCCCCACCTCAGCTTATAAAATAACCTCTTGGTATAAATTACATGTAACCATTTAAATCCTAGTAAGTGCCATACCTATTCTGAAGTGCCCATGTGTTATCAGTTGTGATCAAATGGATGCTCCACCTACAGTATGTATTTATGTCCCTTTGCAGTGACAGATAGTGGATCCATGATATCCTGAGATAGTTTTGAAAGGAATACTCACTCTTGATGGTGCCATCATGCTTGTATCTGAGCCAAATGTAATTCCTATTTAGTTTTTTTGGACACAAAGTTTTATTACACCCTTTCAGTGTTGATTCGTTCTTAAATTGACAAAAAAAAAAAAAAAAACGAATTCCATCTGTGCTTAAGATATTGTACCATCTATGCTGATGAAGGTTGTTCATTATTAGTTTTTGATTGCATATGGTTTATGTGGATCAGCTGTAGGGTGCATCAAAATTATTATAATAATATAGTGCCATCCTTTCTCCACCTGATGCCATCCCAGCCAATGACATCACTGACACAGAGCATTAAGAAAGGGTTCTTTTGGCCAACCTCAATGATCACCAGCTCATGAAACTTAGTCTTCATTCCTGATAAAGCTCATCTACTGTCCATATCTCACCCCATACTTCAATTTGGTTATCAGCCATACCCCTTACCAGCATTGCATCCCACCTTGAGCCTAATGAATTTTGAAATGGTGAAATAACATCCTTGAGTCCAATGAATTTCAAATTACTTTGAAATGGTGTTTATGATGAATTGTTAATATTTGTATATGGGATCGTTTCCTCGAAAAGGGATCTAACACATTTTTTTCAAGATTTCAAATTCTTTGATATTCTAGAAATCTGAAATGCCTCTACACACATTGCTTCTTGCGCACTGAGAATTGGAGTATCTGTCATGGAGTTTTATTTGTTCTGAATGTTTAATTAGCCATACATTTCAACACAAGCGTATGTCAATACTAAATTATTAAGTAAAAAAAAGTTACATTTCTATTGCGCGTACTGGAAATGTTATAATGTACATTTATAAAAATTTTGTGGAAACAATCCCATTTCTGTATTAGTTTTATAATATCTCTTGCACAACTCCTCCCAGTCATGTTCAAGAGTGTTTCTCTGAGTGCAGTGAAGTTGATACACCTGCAAATAGCTCAGCTTGGAAACAGACTTGCATAAGCTGTTCTTGTGGTGGCTTAGGTTTCATCTCCATCATTCAGCCACTTATCTGAGTTCTAGTTGGGCCGCATACACTGACAGTATCTCCTCTGCTAATTTCACTGATTCATAAGCGTCATATAAAACCTTGTCAGTCCCAACGAGGCTTTATCAGTTCAGGGTTTAAACATTAGTACATGTAAAATGTGCCAACATTTACTTTCTCAAAGAGTAGAAGATTTTATGTATCACTCCCTTTTCGAGTCTAGCACCTTGGCAGATAGAGCATGTCTGCTCTTCTCTGTCGGCCCCACATGCTAACACATGAATGCAAGTCATCCCTTCCCTGCATTGGGTCTTAACCTAACACCCAGTGAGGCTCAGTTTGCCTTGCAGTGGTGGTTAAGTGGTGGTTAGGTCTACAATGATGTGAGCCAGGGAGTGTTGGTGTGCTTGTTGTGTGTGTGTATGTGTGTGTGTGTGTGTATGTGTGTGTGTATGTGTGTGTGTATGTGTGTGTATGTATGTGTGTGTGTGTGTGCCACATGCCCAGAAGAAACCCTCAATCCTCACCATGCACTATCAGCAAGAAAGGCAGTGACTTGTTTGCTCATGCACAACCAAGTACAAGACACTGTTATTGTACATAATTACACAGCAATAAACAAAATGTTATCATTTTAGTCATGAACTACACTACCTAAGGTGCTTATATGGGATCAGAGCCATTGCCATATGCCCCTGCTTGAGATAGCAGTGCCCTTGCACTAGTTCAGACAAGGACCAGGTTAAGCCTACTGTACAGCATGAAGGTGGCCTGAGATTTTGTGTTGCTAAGCCTGGCAGCTAGGCCTGAGGCAAATTGTTCATCTCCAAACCCTAGTAAGTTAGGTCACTTTGTTAGCTGGTGGTCATCTACGCGTTGCCCAACATGTATAAGCTGATGGTCATCTATGCGTTGCCCAACATGTGTAAGCTGGTGGTCATCTATGGTTGCCCAACATGTGTAAGCTGGTGGTCATCTATGCATTGCCCAAGGTGTGTAAGCTGATGGTCATCTATTCGTTGCCCAACATGTGTAAGCTGGTGGTCATCTATGCATTGCCCAACATGTGTAAGCTGATGGTCATCTATTCGTTGCCCAACATGTGTAAGCTGATGGTCATCTATGAGTTGGCCAACATGTGTAAGCTGGTGGTCATCTATGCGTTGACCAATGCAGGATTCAAAAAAGGTATCCTTAAGTTGGTTGTGGCGTGACACTACATCCCCATTATGTCTACATGTTAGGGTGTGGTGACCTAAAGGAGCTAATGACTGGGTTGAACAAGATGGGCACCTACTACCAACAAACATGTCGATACCTAGCCACCATTTTAAGGCTGTTTGGAATTCAGCTGTGTCAAGGTGGAGGTTAAGACCTGGGGAGAGTATAACTGATAGCCAAGAAGCTGCAAGGTTTGATGAAGCAGACATTAAACGAGCCCTGTTTAGAATACAGGAAGCATCAAACAGCAAATGAAACTGCTTATTCTCTATTTTAGTGGACAGCATCTTTTGGGTTATTGGAGAATTAAGCAACTCGTCAATAGAAATGACCTCTGCCGGGGAAACACATGCATTAAAGTGGTCCAAAGATTGGAGAAGATAGTGACTAGTTGGTAGCAAAGCCCGGCATCGAAAAGGAAGACATGAATGCTGCTGATGAGTGTAATGATACACTGTGGAGCCCCAGACCACCCCTGCTCAGACTCAGTTGGGCTTGTTGTCTGGCAGACCTCCTCATCAAATAAGTGCAATCCTTCCAGTGCTACAGAAGGAGGGGTGCATCTGGCAATATGGACTATCTGACAGAAACCACTGCATCGAAGTAGCAACAACAGAGCAACTTGGAAGTGAACCGAACCTACTTCTTTTAGCAGTGCCAAAAACTTAGAGGCATTTGCTCTTTTCTTCACAATGGACCTGGTACAAAAGATTGGGTCTCCAATTGGTGCCCTAGGATTTCAAAGATCAGTGCATTTGACTTCTTCATCTCGCCAGGAAGGGGGGGGGGGGGGGGGGGGGGGGGGGTCTTTGCTCACCTTACTTTAGGTATGGTGCATGGGGAAATGAAGCTATTGAAGCATTCTCTCAGCTGGCATCTCGGCTTGCTACCCTTACATGCAGGCCGAAGTCTGCTGCACTTTCAGAAATTTACGGCAGGCTCAACTGCCATCTAGTGAGGACCAATGCTATTGCCATTTCACGAGATGTATCTTGAATGAACTATAGGCTATGTTTATGTTTGTACTCCTGTAACATGTATTCCAATATTAATAATATTAATTATAGTTTTATAATGCAAATAGAATAAAAATAAAACAAACTAATAATACATAATATTATGCTTCAAGCTTTTTAAAAACATTAGTAACATTTGAGTACACTACACTGCACGCATAACTGCACACAAAATATAACAATAAACTATATAAGTAATAAATGAATAAATGCATAAATATTAATATACTTTGTTTTGTAGTTAAGTTATATATACAGTAAATAAGAACAAAAAATAATTGCAATGTGCCTCGGACCATGTGTATTAGTATTGATCCATTCATTATCTGAAACAAGAATAAAGATCACTATTAAATTGCTTTAAAAAACTCATTCCATCACATAGCTAAACACTTCCAACACCACTTGATCTTTTGGCTTCATTGTGTAAGGACCCTAAATCCTCAATATTACACATGGGAACAAAAGCTCATAATTAAAGTCATTTATATGCGACGTCATGCAACATGGATGGCAAATAAATACAGATTAACTGTCATAATTCAAACATCAACGTAAGGCTTATCACTAAATTATATTATTTAACTCACGTTCAATCTTTAACTTGACTGCAACCAGTGCAGTTGATAGAATGAAATTATTCTGTCTCTATACACCATGATGATGATTAAGATGACAGGGATGGCAGTGATCACTGATATAGAAAGGTAACTCCAACTGAACAGAAACGTGTCAGGATGTTTATCTGTTTGTGGGTGGAATGTGTACAACCATTAGAACAATTAACCCGTGTAGTCAAAAACTAATAACAACTAGCTCAACTAACATATGCACACCGGAAAAGGAGTGGACAGTATATACATGCATTGCATATAAGGGTGATCTACTGAGGTAGGTCACATGTACAGGTAGTGAACTGAATCTCTTGCCACTCCCTAGCCACACCCCTTACATCAGCACATCACAGTTCTAGTGAGATTCGGACGTACTGGACATTGGAACACTCGCCACTATGCATTAAAAAGTGCCATCATACCCCCAATGTTCTGGGTCCAGCTTTGGCATTAAATAGGTAAGGGGGCTAGCCTAGATGAGTGGAGAGTTAGACAGTCTGGTATCAGCGGAACTAAGGTGCAATGGTAACTAACAACATATACAAACCCTGAAGAGTGTGCCCACAACACAACATTACCTGCAGAGATGTTAAAATATGCCTCCACACCTCCAACCACGAGACCACCACAGCTAGAGGAATTAGCATCAGTCCCAGCTGCTGTGCATTAGTACATCTGACCACTGGTGAGGCCTTGTAGGGAGACAGTCACCTCTGTGCCTCTGGTAGTGGAGATGTTGTACACACTTGAGTCAGGAGGGACAGAGGGATCAGTACTGCAGCACACCACACAGTAGAAGGACTGGTTGTTCAGGAATTTACAGTCAATGACAGCATTGGATGGGCCATGATAGGATACACTGGCATCAATGAAGTTCTCAACTGTGCCTGCAAAGTGAAGAGTTAGCAATTAAACAACCACACATTCATGCATGTGCAGTAAAGAGAACACTTGTACATCCACACACCATGTGCATACACAACTAGTGCTAATAGGGTTTCCAAAACACAGATATAGATGAGGCCTATGTGTTTATTTGAAACAGAAAATGTGCTACATGGTCCATTACATTTTTCTCTCTTCCTGGACATACAGTGTATAGGATATTGACATGCTCTGAATAGTCTCCTTTCAGAAGATTTGCTCACCATTTATGATAGTGCTGTTTGCTGGACCTATGGATCCATCTCCATTTATGGATGCTACAGAAATGTTGTAACTGCTAGCGAGTGCAGAGACTTGCTGGACATAGACACATGGTGAAGTGGTACAGCTGGTGGAGCCATGACCAATGATGATACCATCATTCTCTACGTTCACATTGTATTTAGTCACACTGCCTCCCTAAGAGAATGGTTAATGACACAACTACAAATCAGCTAAAATAATAGTCTCTTACCACAGGTATCCAGGATACCTTAAAGTGACATAAGATGTTAATAGGTTTAAGCACAGAAATCATCTGTATCATTTCGGGAGGTCCTGCCACTGTAGAGGTAGATGTTGAAACCACAGTGATGGACCATTCTGTCCACAACATTGATATGCCTTTACACAAGCGCATGCAAAATGAAAGCACAGTATGTATACATTTAATTATGTGTGTGTAAAAAATTCGAACTTTTACAATAAGGTACATGTTATTAATTACAACATGCGAGTTACTCTGCAACAAGAGGAAGCCTCGTGAGGAGAGGCCTAGCATTGTAATTAAGTTGTTTTATTGTCCACAAAAACTGGTGTGTATCTGCAATGTGGCTATGTTTAGCTGTTCTATACTTTTGGCGGCTTGTTATGAAATCTAGGACTATGATATTATTTTAAAAGGCAGTTTTTTGTTGGAATGAGAATGTAGCACAAAAATCTCCATTGAAAACTGAGAAGTAATGTCTGAATCCTTCTAAAGTGCTCACACATAACAGTGTCTTATAGTTTCAACTGCCTGCTTAAGAAAGAAAATATTGAACTGCAAGCATAGTACACTCGGTTGGTTGATTATATTCAACCTAGAGAGCACACACACTTGATTGGTTGATTATATTCAACCTAGAGAGCACACACACTTGATTGGTTGATTATATTTAACCTAGAGAGCACACACACTTGATTGGTTGATTATATTCAACCTAGAGAGCACACACACTTGATTGGTTGATTATATTCAACCTAGAGAGCACACACACTTGATTGGTTGATTATATTCAACCTAGAGAGCACACACACTTGATTGGTTGATTATATTCAACCTAGAGAGCACACACACTTGATTGGTTGATTATATTTAACCTAGAGAGCACACACACTTGATTGGTTGATTATATTCAACCTAGAGAGCACACACACTTGATTGGTTGATTATATTCAACCTAGAGAGCACACACACTTGATTGGTTGATTATATTCAACCTAGAGAGCACACACACTTGATTGGTTGATTATATTTAACCTAGAGATCTCATTGGTTGATTATATTCAACCTAGAGACAGTATACAGTGTATATAAAATGAAGGATTATCATTGGCTTCTTAGAGATGTGGCATTACAATCTGAAACATCTACACTTTGGAACGAAACGTGATGTGTGTATCATCAATGCACAGATCATAAACTACCAGCTCAATAGGCTCCTCAAATGGCAGATCGCCACACTGCTACATTATGTGACAGCGAATATATTTGATAAACACGACACTGCATGGTAGAGTATATGTACAAGCTGTGCTTGGACACTAAAGAAATTGCTTTCTCTGTCTCTCTCATTTGATTAGTTCAACAAACAATCAATGCATAATAGGATATGTACTTGCATGAACCACACAGCAGACCAACTCCTTACATGTTCTTCTATGGTGTTGTACTGCATTGCTGGCTCCAGCACAGTTGATGGCCACCACAGAGATGGTGTAGAGTGTGTCACTGACCAGTCCAGTGAAGGTATGGGTGTACACTGGTGATCCGTTATCAGCTATGACCACAGGACTACTACTGTCAATGATAGCGACATTGTAGCCGGTAGGAACACCACCAGTAGTGGGAGGGGTCCAGGTCACTGTCAGCTGGTCCACAGATGTACTGGTTACTGTCATGTTCCCAACAGGACCAGGGGAGGCTGGGAGGGGGAGAATGGAAATAATTACCTATTCAACCCAAGTCAGTTTAAAGCACAAGCTTTTTACACAAATAGAGAAACCATTAGCTATAAACACATTCACCCAGCACTGCTCTGCATTTGTACATAGAAGCTAACGCAGATCAACCAATTCAAGGACTGGGAACTGCATTTTGCAAAGATCATACTTTTTCTACAAACTTATTACCTTCATTAAATAATTATATAAAAGCCAACCCACCTGGCATTCTCAAATTCACAGTGCCACTTCCCACAACAGCTCCAGTATTGCCATCCTGACACAAAACAGTGGTCCCATTCAGAGCCCGAACAGCAGGAATGGTGAGGACAGATGTGTAGCACGTTGAGGTAACATTGGTTGTCACAGCAGAGAGACTGCCACAGGACCTTGGGGTTAATGTTTGGACTGTTCCCAAGGCTTTCTGGGTGAGTGATATATGGTTTGTAGGAGGACATTGGAAGGCTGATCCACTCCACACTGTGACCACACCAAGAGGAGCACTTGAGCTAAGTACACAGGTGTAGGTAATGTCACCAGGACAGGTGGTGTCAACAAACACAATGACTTGAGAAACACAGGTGTAAGTAGAAAACACTGTCAAAAAAGGCAGGCAACATCATCTTCTAGGCCAACAGTTTTAGAGTATGCAACCCTACAGTTTGATTTCAAGTACTAAGTGTCCAATGCTGATGAATGTGATATTGAATAGCTGGTTACATGCAGCTTCACACACACACACACACATGCACATACACACGCACACACACACACACACACACACACACACACACACACACACACACACACACACACACACACACACACACACACACACACACACACGCCACAATAATGTGTCAAGTGTCATAGTTTCCAAACACACAACAGTTGCTGGTCAAATCTATGTCACATTGACAAGTTTGAGCTTCATTATTTTCTTGTATTAGGGATGTCGAACAGTGTGATTGATTGATTTTGACTTAACAGTAGTCTCTCTGCTTAACTCCAATACATGTACATTAACATCTACCAGTAACCTCCCCTTAGTTCGCTGTAATGCCAGAGCCTTGCTCTCCCATTCAAGGTATCATCATTCAGAGGACAAGGGTTGAAGGTGGTTTAGCAGTGTGCATTGGTATGTGTGTGTGTGTGTGGGGGGGGGTGGGGCAATGTAATTTAGCCTTTATCCGTGCTTGTGCATTACCTTACAATAATGATTATAATGTGGGTGTTTGTAATAATGCAATGCAACCTCTGTCTTCTAGATAAAGGTTGTTCGGCCTGTCTCAGGCAGACCTGTTTTGAAGCTCAGTATCTTCAAGTTTTTGATACGGTGCTTGCTGAGACATATTCTTTTCATCAAAATGTGAGGGCAGCAAATCTTCACCAGGTGGAAATACACTGTTGCAAATGTTCATCGCATTAGTTGGGTGATGGCCATTCAAGAGCCCAGATGCAGTGGCAAAAACAGAGCCCAACAGAGCAATGTGTAAGCAAACAGAGCAATGTGTAAGCAGTGGACGTACACCACCTGCCTGGCTAGGACTTAGACAAGCTTGTCTCCAGCTTGCACTGCTGGCAGAAAGGTCAACTGTGGTGGATTCACAGAAACATTATCATAAATGGTCAAAAAAGATTTCAGCACTAAGGAAGGTTGGGGTAGTACAAGCAATATGCACGAATTTGCAAATCTGGCACATAAATGAAGTAGCTGTAAAGAAATTGGAGGGTCTTTCAACTGCTCCAACACAATGGTGTAGAGCTGCCAATTTTCCACAAGTGTCTGAAAATCAAATAGTTGCCATGCAATAACTTGCCAGTTAATTAATGGTAGGCTCCAAGTTAGTTTATGTCATTGACAATTATTGTGGTCACTTAATCTTTTTTCCCCCAATAATCTTGAATATGGCATCACCACCATTTCATGATCTCATACCAGCAAATGGTCATCTACACATACAGTTTGTACTCCTGTGGAATTGCAAAGAGAAGCAAGTAGAAAACAGGCAGCCATAGAGGTCATTCAAAACTTACACAAGGCACTACATTACTTACCATCTATGATCACAAGTTTTGAGATGGTCTCTGCATGGGACACTGGCTTCCTAGCTCTCCATTGCAAGTGGTAGGGCACTTTTGTACTGCACTGTGGTCAAGGCTTCATGGAGTGTTCCATGTCCGGCCCTCTCATTCGTGACAGTGTATCAGCATTTCCATTGGTTGATCCCTTTCTGTACATGATCTCAAAACAGAATTCCTGTATTGCCAGAGTCCAGCGATACAGCAGGCCTTCCATCTTCTGCTCACCCAGCCACTGCAGGGGGGCGTGGTCTGTCATTCGTTGGAAGGCAACTGGCCTGTCTGATCTTGTGGCCTATCTGATCTTGAGCCCCCAGACCTACTTTGCTGGCATCTGTCTGCAGTATCATGGTGCTGGCCAGTTTGTGGGTATGCGAGAACTGATGCTTCTGTCAGGCTTGCCTTCAGCCTCTGAAATGACTCCTCGTACTCCTGTGTCCATTGAAAGAGAGTGTCCCATCGTCTGTGCCATTCCAATCTGACACTTGCTTCCTCTGAGGGTCAGTCCTGCCTCTCTCAAGCGTTGGAATGCTTGCTCCAGGTGGCTCTTGTGCAGCTCCTCATTCACCAAGTGGATCAGAACGTCATCGAGACCACGCAAGTGCTAACTATGAGCAGCTGCTTTCAACAATGATCCCTTTCCTCAGCATGTCATTCTTCTGCTCCTAGACATCTTGCTGAAAGTGTGCTGGTATCCTCCTGGGTGAGACCCTAGCTGAAGACTCCACCATGTTTATCTGGTGACAAGCCAGTGTGGTCAGTCCAGGGGTCTTGATGAATTAGTCTCTTGCCTGCCACACCATCTCATCAAAGCAGGACTTGACATATCCTGGGAATTCAGCTTAGGCCAACTCATTGAAAATAGGGATTGTACACTGGTCAGACTCGTCTGAAACTGGTTCTTCGAGGGATGCCACAATACACACCTTTGTTCTCCTCTCTCGCTCTGCTTTCCATATTGACAGCTGCAGCAGTGCTTCTGTATCTGGTAGTGGTGCTGTGCTCACAGGTGTTTGGCATAGCTCTGCCTAGCAACAGTGTCTGACACAGGCGAGGTAGTGAAGACCAGTTAGTACCAGGCCTTGCTGCTGCAGCCCGAGGATGTCTTGCGAAATCAGCTGTTCCACCACGATGAAACTGTGCTCAGGTACTGTGACGGAGCCAAGGTAACTCTAATCTGTATTGTGTAATCGTTCGTCATGGGTATAAAAGGGTATGTATTTTGATTAAAGGGATGCTGGTGGGTTTTATCTCAATAACGGAAGAGGGATATATAGTCACTGTCGGAGGTTCGCCACAGGTACCTCTACTATGCTGCTTAGCTTCACTGCCGCCTTGACGTTATTCACAATGGGAAGCTCTTCACCACCTGTCGTGAATTTGGCAATATCTTGCCTGATAAGCGACGTCACCTCTACCATCATCCCTCCTACCAGTCCATTCTCAGTGCTGTAGCGGGCTCAGTGCTGCAACCTGCTACCTCTTACGCGCTCTACGTACCGTAGACCGTAATTCAGTGGTACTTGCGGTTGCTCGCAACTGCTTGCTGATTGCCGAGGGAGGGCCTGCCACAAACTGGTGCAGCAATAGCAAACGGGGATCTTCGTGCACACGGTGGAGAGAAGCACGTCGCAAGGCGATTTGTTATAAAAGACGCATGCCCCACAAGAACTCATGCCCCCCCGTTCCAATAAAGCCAACCCGTTCTAATTCAAATATATGGCAGTTTACGTTAAACACTCGATCGACTCCGTATGCCGCTCAGCTGATCATGATTGTTATAGAGTAGCATTTTAAACCCGGCCAACGACGTACGTTTGGTTATGTTGACTTTTGCTGTGTACGCGTCTCTCTCTCTGTCATTGGGGGTACGTACAAGAGCGTTAACTATTAAAAGCTAATGACTTTTAGTATTATAGCAGATATGCAAATGCAGGACATGCATGCATTTTTGAAAGACTGATACAACGCGTGCTTATTTTTTTCCCCATGATTGACACAGCCTATTCGCTTATAAGCACCGAATGCCTCTCCACCATTGTACGAGACCATGCATATTCTCACCTGAAGAAACGCCGCAAGTAATGAAAAGAGTGGCGCAGATGATTATTACAAAATTCATCTTCGTGCAACCTCCAGTTGAATCGATCAATCAATACAAATGCATTGCTATAATGTTTTATAGTGTGAGAGGCGTGTGCACTTTCGTGATTGCATTGCGCGGAATGGCCAAACATTGGTAAATAGGACTAATGTAAGACAAGGTGAGGAGGGAGAGGAGAGAACACACCAAATTCCTCTTCACTTCTTCCTCGGTGCAGATATATCCAAACCTTCCTGGCATTGTCATGGATCCTTCTCATAGTGGAGTCCGTCCAGTGCACCACTAACAGCATTGTTCAGCTGCCAGTACCAACCATCAGAGCATTAACACACACACACACATAACACACACACACACACACCAGACACACACACACACACACACACACACAGAACACATAACACACACATATACATACCCACACCCACACACACGCACATACATACACAGAACACATAACACGCATGTACACACATACATACACAGAACACACATATACACACATGTACACACACACAGAACACATAACACACACATATACACACATGTACGCACACACAGAACACATAACACACACATATACACACATGTACACACAAACACACACACACAAAACATACACATATACACTCATGTACACACACAAAGAACAATACACACACACACACACTTATTACATTATATAGCTTATCATCAATCAAGCATACTGTGTTTGAAGGAATTCTTTCAAACACAGTAAGCTTGATTATATAAATGCACAGAGCAGTGTGCATCTCCAACTAAAACGAACCCACACTACTTTCATATGTATATTTTTTTATCAGTCCCAGCTAAAGTGACTAGGATTCTAGTATTTAAGTAAAGTTATAGAATTGAGGAGTAGCGTTCGTGAAGAAAGGAAGGCCTATAAAGATGTTAATGAACCGCGACTTAATTACGCCCACACAAGCAAGCCAATTAACAACTTGCCGAATAAAGAAGTACGCAACATCTTTCAAACCTGGTCAGACACTCGTATAGATTTCATTTGGCCTCAGATGGCACTCCTGGAACTAGGTCCATCATGTTGGGAGGAACACCAGAAATCATAGCCCTTTATCAGGACAAGGAGCGTTCTGGCCAGAGTGGTACAGTGTAGCCAGTACTCATAGCCCTTTGAAGTTACTGCTTTATAAGTGACAATTAGTTATTAATTGGTGCTTGACATGTGGGTGTAATTAAATGCGGTTCCACACATAACTTTCAAAAGTGAACAAACAATGGGAAGAGGAGCCTGGAAGGGCAGGGTATGTCGTGTTGGAAAGGGCAGGGTATGTCATGTTGGGAGAGGGCAGGGTATGTCGTGTTGGGAGAGGGCAGGGTATGTCGTGTTGGGAGAGTGCAGGGGTATGTCATGCTGGGGGAGGGAGAGGGGAGGAGGATATATGCTCTGGGTATGTCATATGGTTTACGCCCACTTTGACAGCAACTTCATCATGCAAGGCACCTCCTTCATGGACAATATCTCTGTTTTTAGTTTGAAGAGGTTTTCTGGGTAGTTTGCTGGGACCCTACAGTGTTTATGGGATATCCATATGCTCAATACTATGTAAAGTTTCACCATGACCTTAACTTCATCACCTATACCACCATGACCATCTCATCCCTTATAACATCATGTCCTTCACCTCATTGTGTAGGTCATCATGACCAACACCTCATCCCTTATACCATTATGACCTTCACCTCGTGTGCCTGTGTTTGTGTTTGTGTTTGTGTGTGTGTGTGTGTGTGTGTGTGTGTGTGTGTGTGTGTGTGTGTGTGTGTGTGTGTGTGTGTGTGTGTGTGTGTGTGTGTGTGTGTGTGTGCATTACACTCCAGCCGGTTTCCAGCAGGTGGGGGTATGTGCCTGTGTTTGTATGTGTGTGTTCTGTATGTGTGTACATGTACTGTATGTGATAAGGTATGCATGTGTGTGGTGTGTGTTTTTGATGTACCATATGGTGTGTGCAATAAGAGAAATGGTGGTTCCTCTGTACCACTGGTGAACACAAACACACACACACACACACACACAGGTACAAGATGAACTGAAAGTGACCACTGCTTGCATTACTTCTGGTCCCCATTTCAGACTTCCAATAAAATGTCCCTCACCTCTGTTAAACCAACTAGTTAAACCTGTTTAATAAACAAGTTCTCTCACGTAAGGGCATGTCTCATTTCTTAACAATATGACCAGAATAACTTAACATTCTCCCAGGAGAGAGGGGAGGGATGGAGAGGTGAAAGGAGGACTTGGGAAGGCTACTGTTCTTCACCTGCGAGACTTGACCTCAGCTCTCTTCTGTAGTGTGTTCTTATTCCTCCTCTTGCCAATAAGCTTAAAGGTCTTTGTGGTCATGTGACCAGGTGATGTCTTGTTGCAGGCCTACAGTGGTCACCCAAGGGTCAGAATTGTTTGGCCATATGAGGGAGGTGGCTGCAAGACAGATAACTTCTATCAACCCAGCACCCTTCAATTGTACAATGACTATTTCTGACAAGAGTTGTTATCAAATTCAATATGCATGCAACCCATTCACCCAGCATATAAATGGGAACATGAACATATGCACTCAACACCTTGGCTGGGTTTTTGGTGAGGGCTTGGCCAATACCGGAGTTGCTCCCTGTCCCATTCCGGAACTCATCCCTGACCCAATTGCACTGGGAATGAGGATGGGAGGGAGGGTAGGGGTGTGGGTGGGTGTGATGCAGAGGGGTAGCTACAGATCCTGAGCCAGGAGAGACCTCTGTTGTCTGACCGTCTGCAGTCTTGACAATGATTTTCTGTGGACAGGAAATACCACAGCACAGGCTGTTTTGTCAGACCACAAGATGTGACACATGCTAAGGACATCTACTTCAGGTCTACTTTTGCAGACTCTACAGAAATCCATAGCCCTTTGTTGCCCACAAGTGGACATCACACTGCACATGATTCATACTGCCACTTCTTCTAACTGAAGCACAGTATGTGGTGTGCAGTTGGCACTAATGATATAGTACTCTATTGTTTAGTTCTTCAAGATGAGGAATGGCAGAAATGCTTAATGTTTTGTTTGTATGCCCTAATGTTTGTGTATGTAATAAATATGAATAAACACCAAATTCCTCTTCGCTTCTTCCTCGGTGCAGATATATCCAAAGCTTCCTGGCATTGTCATATCTCACACATGGATCCTTCTCATAGTGGAGTCTGTCCAGTGCACCACTAACAGCATTGTTCAGCTGCCAGTACCAACCATCAGAGCATTAACACACACACACACACACACACACACACACACACACACACACACACACACACACACACACACACACACACACACGCATACACACACACATGCATACACACACACCCACACCCACACCCACACACACACACATGCCCACATGCATAGCAAAAAGTACAACACACACAGGCCCACACACATTAAATTTATCACATGTACGCACATACATGTAGATAATGCATCATCACCACTGTCAGAGACTGTCCCTTGAGTCTTGCACCAGTTTACATTACAGAAAGGTTGCCCACCTAGTGTGTTTTCTTCATCAGGTACTGGAGGTAGCTTCGTCTAATGACTCTGCCCCCTCACACCCACACTCCCTCTGACACTGCACCATAATCCTGGGAAGGAGGGATGTGGAGGAGAGAGGGGAGGGATGGGTAGGTGAAAGGACTTGGGAAGGCTACTGTTTCTCACCTGTGAAACTTGACCTCAGCTCTCTTCTGTAGTGTGTTCTTATTCCTCCTCTTGCCAATAAGCTTAGTCCTGTGACAAGACTTCCAGTACAAGTATCGGTCCTGCATGTTTGATTTCATCTCATCCCTTTAGAACTATTTGCATGATTCGTTCCCTATGCCACTGCATACAAAAGCTGACTAACAATGAATTATGCTGCAAAGATTTTAGTATTGCCTAATAACAGCATATTGATACCACCAAGCAACACACATAGCCTAACCACATGACCACCACACATGGCTGGGCATGGGGCTCAAACAGGGCGATGAAACCACACACCTTCCCCCCAGCACGAAAAATAAAATCAACCCTACATGCTGTAGGGTTGATTTTAGGGTTGGTTGTTGATTTGTATCAATATGCTGTTATTAGGCAATACTAAAATCTTTGCAGCATAATTCATTGTTAGTCAGCTTTTGTATGCAGTGGCATAGGGAACGAATCGTGCAAATAGTTCTAAAGGGATGAGATGAAATCAAACATGCAGGACCGATACTTGTACTGGAAGTCTTGTCACAGGACTAAGCTTATTGGCAAGAGGAGGAATAAGAACACACTACAGAAGAGAGCTGAGGTCAAGTTTCACAGGTGAGAAACAGTAGCCTTCCCAAGTCCTTTCACCTACCCATCCCTCCCCTCTCTCCTCCACATCCCTCCTTCCCAGGATCATGGTGCAATGTCGGAGGGAGTGTGGGTGTGAGGGGGCAGAGTCATTAGACGAAGCTACCTCCAGTACCTGATGAAGAAAACACACTAGGTGGGCAACCTTTCTGTAATGTAATGTAAACTGGTGCGAGACTCAAGGGACAGTCTCTGACAGTGGTGATGATGCATGTATGTGCGTACATGGGATAAATTTAATCTGTGTGTGCCTGTGTGTGTGGGCCTGTGTGTGTTTTACTTTTTGCTATGCATGTGGGCATGTATGTGTGTGTGTGTGGGTGTGGGTGTGGGTGTGTGTGTGGGTGTGTGTGTATGCATGTGTGTGTGTGTGTGTGTGTTTTAATGTTCTGATGGTTGGTACTGGCAGCTGAACAATGCTGTTAGTGGTGCACTGGACAGACTCCACTATATATATTGGATTATTGGATATATCTGCACCGAGGAAGAAGTGAAGAGGAATTTGGTGTTTATTCATATTTATTACATACACAAACATTAGGGCATACAAACAAAACATTAAGCATTTCTGCCATTCCTCATCTTGAAGAACTAAACAATAGAGTACTATATCATTAGTGCCAACTGCACACCACATACTGTGCTTCAGTTAGAAGAAGTGGCAGTATGAATCATGTGCAGTGTGATGTCCACTTGTAAGCAACAAAGGGCTATGGATTTCTGTAGAGTCTGCAAAAGTAGACCTGAAGTAGATGTCCTTAGCATGTGTCACATCTTGTGGTCTGACAAAACAGCCTGTGCTGTGGTATTTCCTGTCCACAGAAAATCATTGTCAAGACTGCAGATGGTCAGACAACAGAGGTCTCTCCTGGCTCAGGATCTGTAGCTACCCCCAAAACGCCCCTCACCCCCCTCTGCATCACACCCACCCTCACTCCTACCCTCCCTCCCATCCTCACTTCCAGTGCAATTGGGTCAGGGATGAGTTCCGGAATGGGACAGGGAGCAACTCCGGTATCGGCCAAGCCCTCACCAAAGACCCAGCCAAGGTGTTGAGTGCATATGTTCATGTTTCCATTTATATGCTGGGTGAATGGGTTGCATGCATATTGAATTTGAAAATAACTCTTGTCAGAAATAGTCATTGTACAAATGGTGGGTGCAGGTAGATAATTGGAAGGTTTCCATTGTATCTTACACCTCCATCTGTCTTGCAGCCACCTCCCTCATATGGCCAAACAATTCTGACCCTTGGGTGACCACTGTAGGCCTGCAACAAGTCATCACATGATCACATGACCACAAACACCTTTAAGCTTATTGGCAAGAGGAGGAATAAGAACACACTACAGACGAGAGCTGAGGTCAAGTTTCACAGGTGAGGAACAGTAGCCTTCCCAAGTCCTCCTCTCACCTCTCCATCCCTCCCTTCTCTCCTCCCCATCCCTCCTTCCCAGGATCATGACACAGTGTCGGAGGGAGTGTGGGTGTGAGGGGGCAGAGTCATCAGATGAAGCTACCTCCAGTACCTGATGCACAGAGAAACTCCTTGCAAACAGGCAGAGGTCAACCAAAATTTAATTATTCATACGTTTGTATCTCATACACTGGATAACTTAGGGTATTCTAATGTATTGCAATTTTGCACGTTTCCTATGTGAGAATAAATACAGGAAATGGTACTTCAATATGAGAAAGTGATGTATCTAGGTGGTACAAATTTCCGTTAAATGACCCAAATGGTGTTTGGTATTGTGTACAGTACAGTACGGTACACACACTACTGTAGCTGGAGTGAGTGAAAGTTAGGGTGGGCTGAAGGTCTTCAGGGTTTAGGGGGCAGGTGCCAATAGAAAACCAACTTTTCACTGTTGTAGTCTGAATCTGTCATCAAGTTACACCTGTCTGGCTTCTAGACACTTGGATTAAAGCTGGTCGAAATTGGTTGACATGTGACATTCCAGAAAATGGAGTCAATGTTTGTACATAGTTGGGCAGTTCCCCCCCCCCCCCCCCCCCCCCCCCCCCCCCCCCCAGCATGTAGGGTTGATTTTTTTTTCGTGCTGGGGGGAAGATGTGTGGTTTCATCGCCCTGTTTGAGCCCCATGCCCAGCCATGTGTGGTGGTCATGTGGTTAGGCTATGTGTGTTGCTTGGTGGTCATGTGCTAAGATGAAATCAAACATGCAGGACCGATACTTGTACTGGAAGTCTTGTCACAGGACTAAGCTTATTGGCAAGAGGAGGAATAAGAACACCCTACAGAAGAGAGCTGAGGTCAAGTTTTGCAGGTGAGGAACAGTAGCCTTCCCAAGTCCTTTCACCTCTCCATCCCTCCCCTCTCTCCTCCACATCCTTCCTTCCCTCGATCATGACACAATGTCGGAAGGAGTGTGGGTGTGAGGGGGTGGAGTCATTAAACGAAGCTACCTCCAGTACCTGATGAAGAAATCACACTAGGTGGACAACCTTTCTATAATGCAAACTAGAGACAGTCTCTGACAGTGGTGATGATGCATTATCTACATGTATGTGCATACATGTGATAATTTTAATTTTAATGTGTGTGTGCCTGTGTCTGTGTACTTTTTGCTATGCATGTGGGCATGTGTGTGTGTGTGTGTGTGTGTGTGTGTGTGTGTGTGTGTGTGTGTGTGTGTGTGTGTGTGTGTGTTAATGCTCTGATGGTTGGTACTGGCAGCTGAACAATGCTGTTAGTGGTGCACTGGACAGACTCCACTATGAGAAGGATCCATGTGTGAGATATGACAATGCCAGGAAGCTTTGGATATATCTGCACCGAGGAAGAAGCGAAGAGGAATTTGGTGTGTTCTCCTCTCCCTCCTCATCTTGTCTTACATTGGTCCTCCATTTGCAGAGCTCATCCACTGGGCCAGTGAGGTGGCTGCCAAACAAAGGAAGTACTTCATGATGTCCAGGCCAAAGATAAAACCTGTATGTACCTCGGTGTATATGTACTGTAGTAGATGATCACTGTACTTGAATGTTCACCAGCTATAGTAATACAAACATCGGCTATGGTTGTTGAATACTAATTGTAAATGGGGCCATGGTACGCTGTAGTTACACTAGAAACAGTTGTAATGTTTGCAAATACATTCCTCATCTTGAGGACTAAACAATAGAGAGCGCTATACAATTAGTGCTGCACACCACATCCTGTGCTTCAATTTGAAAAAGTGGCAGTATGAATCATATGCATTGCTTGTGGGATGTCCACTTGTGGGCAACAAAGGATAACCCCCCTCACCCCCCTCTGCATCACACCCACCCTCACTCCTACCCTCCCTCCCATCCTCACTCCCAGTGCAGGGATGAGTTCTGGAATGGGTGGGAGGTGTGTCCTGGGTCTGGGGATGAGTGACCCGGCATCGAGGCTGGGTCTTTGGTGAGGGCTTGGCCGATACCGGAGTTGCTCCTGGTCCCATTCCAACAAGACATCACATTATCACATGACCACAAAGACCTTTAAGCTTACACACTACAGAAGAGAGCTGAGGTCAAGTTTCGCAGGTGAGGAACAGTAGCCTTTCCAAGTCCTCCTCTCACCTCTCCATTCTTTCTTCTCCCCATCCCTCCTTCCCCAGGATCATGACACAGTGTCAGAGGGAGTGTGGGTATGAGGGGGCGGAGCCATCAGGCAAAGCTACCTCCAGTACCTGATGAAGAAAACACACGAGGTGGGCAACCTTTCTGTAACCCATCTCTCCTGTTATGGTTTGTGTGTGTGTGTGTGTGTGTGTGTGTGTGTGTGTGTGTGTGTGTGTGTGTGTGTGTGTGTGTATGTGTGTGTGTGTGTGTGTGTGTGTGTGTGTGTGTGTGTATGTGTGTGTGTGTGTGTGTGTGTGTATGTATGTGTGTGTGTGTGTGTGCATGTGTGTGCATGTGTGTGTGTTTGTGGTCAGAGTTTTGATTGATACTTTGCTTGTATTAAACACCACCATCTGTTTTGCAGCCCACGTCCATGACATATCCAAGTAATTCTGACCCTTTGGGTGACCACGTGAGGCAGGTTAGATCCAAGGTCTGTTTGATCATGTGACCATGGGTGATGTCTTGTCACAGGACTAAGCTTATTGGCAAGAGGAGGAATAAGAACACCCTACAGAAGAGAGCTGAGGTCAAGTTTCGTAGGTGAGGAACAGTAGCCTTCCCAAGTCCTTACATCTCCATCCCTCCCCTCTCTCCTCCCATCCGTCCTCCCCAGGATCATGGCACAATGTCGGAGGGAGTGTGGGTGTGAGGGGGCAGAGTCATCAGATGAAGCTACTTCCAGTACCTGATGCACAGAGAAACTTAAGCAATATCCAGGCAGAGGTCAGCCAAAAATTAATTATTCATATGTTTGTATCTCATACACTGGATAACTTAGGGTATACTAATGTATTGCAGTTTTACACGTTTCCTATGTGAGAATAAATATAGGAAATGGTACTTCAATATGAGAAAGTGATGTATCTAGGTGGTACAAATTTCAGTGAAATGACCCAAACGGTGTTTGGTATTGTGTACAGTACAGTACAGTACACACACTACTGTAGCTGGAGTGAGTATTAGGGTGGGCTGAAGGTCTTCAGGGTTTAGGGTGCAGGTGCCAATAGAAAACCAACTTTTCACTGTTGTAGTCTGAATCTGTCATCAAGTTACACCTGTCTGGCTTCTAGACACTTGGATTAAAGCTGGTCAAAAATGGTTGACATGTGACATTCCAGAAAATGGAGTCAATGTTTGTACATAGTTGGGCAGTTACCCCCCCTCCCTCCCTCCCCCAGCATGTAGGGTTGATTTTTTTTTTTCTTCGTGCTGGGGGGAAGGTGTGTGGTTTCATCACCCTGTTTGAGCCCCTTGCCCATTCATGTGTGGTGGTCATGTCTGATGTGGTTAGGCATACTAATATCTTTGCAGCATAATTCATTGTTAATCAGCTTTTGTATGCAGTGGCATAAGGAACGAATCATGCAAATAGTTCTAAAGTGATGAGATGAAATCAAACATGCAGGACCGATACTTGTACTGGAAGTCTTGTCACAGGACTAAGCTTATTGGCAAGAGGAGGAATAAGAACACACTACAGAAGAGAGCTGAGGTCAAGTTTCGCAGGTGAGGAACAGTAGCTTTCCCAAGTCCTTACACCTCCCCTCTCTCCTCCCCATCCCTCCTTCCCTGGATCATGGCACAGTGTCAGACCTCATGCTGCTACTGAAGGAAGACTTACGCGTGCTGTCTCCGTGTCTACAAAAGAATTGCTGAGAATGTTGAGGCTCCCGCTTCTTATTGTGGACCTTATTATACCAGATATGAGAGCGCGGCATTTCAAATCCATCCCGCGAATTACAGATGTGTGAATCTGTTAATTGATTGTTAATTGATAGCTAATTGCATCACTGATATACATTGGGGCGGGATAACAATTCATGATCCGCACACGCCTCTCAGTCTATAAAACATTGTGTGCATTTTAGTCGTTTGTATTTAAGAAGGTTGTAAGAAGATGAAGTTTGGGCTAATCGCCACTGTTTTAATACTTTGCAGAGCTGCTTCAGGTGAGAAGAAATATGCATGGTCTCGTACAATGGTGGAGAGGCATTCGGTGCTTATAAGCGAATCGGCGTGTGTCAATCATGACTTCTGCGGCCGTTCGTTTGTGGCGCATCTTAACCAAGAGGGGAAAAATAAGCACGCATGCTATCAGTCTTCCAAAGATGCATGCCAACATCTTGCGTTGACGATGGCATATATCGGTATAACGAAGCGACATTATTGTGCGGATGTGTTACAAAAAGATGCATAAATCATTATCTTCGCTGGAATGCAGTTTTTTTCCCTTTGGCGAACGGCTGGTGAGAAGTCCTCCCAGGCCTTTCTGTATATGTACTTCCTTCCTAGCTTATTTTAATACAACGGTATCTTGAGCTAATACTAAAGGTCATAGCTTTTAATAGGTAATGTTCATTTGAGTTGTACGTACCCCCCGGCCCCAATGACAGAGAGTGTACACAGCAAAAGTCACACAAGAACATAATGGCGTTGGCCGGGTCTAAATTGCTGCGCTATAAAGATCAGCTGAGCGGCATATGTTTTCATCGAAAATGATTGACACGTATTGCATGCACGAGTGTACGCGCAACGTAAGGTAAACTGTTGGTTTTATAGGAACGGGGGGGCATGCGTTCTTGTGTTCTTGTATAACAAATCGCCTTGCGACATTGTGATCTACGGTACGTAGAGCGCGTAAGAGGTAGCCGGTTGCAGCACTGAGCCCGCTACAGCAATGAGAATGGACTGGTAGGAGGGATGACGGTGGTCGCTTATCAGGCAAGATATTGCCAAATGCACGACAGGTGGTGAAGAGCTTCCCATTGTGAACAACGTCAAGGCGGCAGTGAAGCTAAGCAGCATAGTAGAGGTACCTGTGGCGAACCTCCGACAGTGACTGCATCCCTCTTCCGTTATTGAGATATCACAGTGATAAGATAATATGGAACGTTCTATACGAAAATGAGTTCCTATTTTTAACACAACATACCACACCATTACTATATCTGTAAATCCATTTTGGTGTCTTACACATGCGGGGTACCGACGTTTCAAGGTCCGATACCCCGTAGGGTTCAAAACGGCCACATCTTCAGGTAGGAGTGTCCAAATCGGTTCAAAATAGGTACCTATGTAGAAGGGTCCTACCGCTATTGATTTGTTCTGTTCGTTAATTTTTGCTTTATCCGTTATGGAGATACAAGCGTGCAAAGAAATTGCATATTTCCCGGGCGTTACGCGCCATTCACGTTTTACGATGACGTCCTCGAAGCCAGTCGTAATATGTTAATGGCGCGTAACGCCCGGGAAATATGCAATTTCTTTGCACGCTTATATCTCCATAACGGATAAAGCAAAAATTAACGAACAGAACAAATCAATAGCGGTAGGACCCTTCTACATAGGTACCTATTTTGAACCGATTTGGACACTCCTACCTGAAGATGTGGCCGTTTTGAACCCTACGGGGTATCGGACCTTGAAGCTTCGGTACCCCGCATGTGTAAGACACCAAAATGGATTTTCACATATAGTAACGGTGTGGTATGTTGTGTTAAAAATAGGAACCCGATAGCGTTAATATTTCGGAAGATATATCGATTTAACTTTTATGTTATAAAATAAAATCCACAAGACCCATTTTCGTATAGAACGTTCCATATATTATCTCTGATAAAACGCAATTATTGATTCACAATTGATTTGACAGTAAAATCAAGCGCAAATCAAGCGACGTGATTTTACTGTGAAATTACGCCTTGATTTAACAATTGATTTAAAATCCGTTGTGAAATCAATAATTGATTCGACGCGCTATTTTGCTGTGGGGGAGTGTGGCCACCAGCATCCCTTTAATCAAAATACATACCATTTTATACCCATGACGAACGATTACACAATGCAGATTAGAGTTACCTCGGCTCCGTCACAGTACCTGAGCACAGTTTCATCGTGGTGGAACAGCTGATTTCGCAAGACATCCTCGGGCTGCAGCAGCAAGGCCTGGTACTGGACTTCACTACCTCGCCTGTGTCAGACACTGTTGCTAGGCAGAGCTGTTACAACACCTGTGAGCACACCAGCACCACTACCAGACCCAGAAGCACCGCTGCAGCTGTCAATATGGAAAGCAGAGCGAGAGAGGAGAGCAAAGGTGTGTATTGTGTCATCCCTCGAAGAACCAGTTTCAGACGAGTCTGACCAGTGTACAATCCCTATTTTCAATGAGTTGGCTGAAGCTGAATTCCCAGGATATGTCAAGTCCTGCTTTGATGAGATGGTGTGGCAGGCAAGAGACTAATTCATCAAGACCCCTGGACTGACCACACTGGCTTGTCACCAGATAAACATGGTGGAGTCTTCAGCTAGGGTCCCACCCAGGAGGATGCCAGCACACTTCCAGCAAGATGTCTAGGAGCAGAAGAATGACATGCTGAGGAAAGGGATCATTGTTGAAAGCAGCTGCTCATAGCTAGCACTTGCGTGGTCTCGATGACGTTCTGATCCACTCAGTGAACGAGGAGCAGCACAAGAGCCATCTGGAGCAAGCATTCCAACGCTTGAGAGTAGCAGGACTGACCCTCAGTAGAAGCAAGTGTCAGATTGGAATGGCACCGACGATGGGACACTCCCTTTCAATGGACACAGGAGTACGAGGAGTCATTTCAGAGGCTGAAGGCAAGCCTGACAGAAGCATCAGTTCTCGCATACCCACAAACTGGCCAGCACCATGATACTGCCTACAGATGCCAGCAAAGTAGGTCTGGGGACTGTTATAGAGCAAGATCAGCAAGTGATTGGATAGGCCAGTCACACATTCACCAAAGCAGAGGCAAACTACAGCATGATCCAGTGTGAGTGTTTTGGCAATTGTGTGGGTCATGAAGCAGTTCCGCCACTATCTGGTGGGACATACCTTCCAACTAATGACAGACCACGCCCCCCTGCAGTGGCTGGGTGAGCAGAAGATGGAAGGCCACCTGTGTTGCTGGACTCTGGCAATACAGGAATTCAGTTTTGAGATCATGTACAGAAAGGGATCAACCAATGGAAATGCTGATGCACTGTCACGAATGAGAGGGCCGGACATGGAGCACTCCATGAAGCCTTGACCACAGTGCAGTACAAAAGTGCCCTACCACTTGCAATGGAGAGCTAGGAAGCCAGTGTCCCATGCAGAGACCATCTCAAAAACTTGTGACCATAGATGGTAAGTAATGTAGTGCCTTGTGTAAGTGTTGAATGACCTCTATGGCTGCCTGTTTTCTACTTGCTTCTCTTTGCAATTCCACAGGAGTACAAACTGTATGTGTAGATGACCATTTGCTGGTATGAGATCATGAAATGGTGGTGATGCCATATTCAAGATTATTGGGGGAAAAAAGATTAAGTGACCACAATATTCAAATTATAATTGTCAATGACATAAACTAACTTGGAGCCTACCATTAATTAACTGGCAAGTTATTGCATGGCAACTATTTGATTTTCAGACACTTGTGGAAAATTGGCAGCTCTACACCATTGTGTTGGAGCAGTTGAAAGACCCTCCAATTTCTTTACAGCTACTTCATATATGTGCCAGATTTGCAAATTCGTGCATATTGCTTGTACTACCCCAACCTTCCTTAGTGCTGAAATCTTTTTTGACCATTTATGAAAATGTTTCTGTGAATCCACCACAGTTGACCTTTCTGCCAGCAGTGCAAGCTGGAGACAAGCTTGTCTAAGTCCTAGCCAGGCAGGTGGTGTACGTCCACTGCTTACACATTGCTCTGTTTGCTTACACATTGCTCTGTTGGGCTCTGTTTTTGCAACTGCATCTGGGCTCTTGAATGGCCATCACCCAACTAATGCGATGAACATTTACAACAGTGTATTTCCACCTGGTGAAGATTTGCTGCCCTCACATTTTGATGAAAAGAATATGTCTCAGCAAGCACCGTATCAAAAACTTGAAGATACTGAGCTTCAAAACAGGTCTGCCTGAGACAGGCCGAACAACCTTTATCTAGAAGACAGAGGTTGCATTGCATTATTACAAACACCCACATTATAATCATTATTGTAAGGTAATGCACAAGCACGGATAAAGGCTAAATTACATTGCCCCCCCCCCCCCCCCCCCCCCACACACACACACACACATACCAATGCACACTGCTAAACCACCTTCAACCCTTGTCCTCTGAATGATGATACCTTGAATGGGAGAGCAAGGCTCTGGCATTACAGCGAACTAAGGGGAGGTTACTGGTAGATGTTAATGTACATGTATTGGAGTTAAGCAGAGAGACTACTGTTAAGTCAAAATCAACTGGTTTGCCAATCATCCAGTTGGGCACCAAGATGTCCGCCAGCTGGCTAAGTGAACTGTCAGCCCCAAACCCATGGCATATCTCAAGCTGACCACCCAGCCGAGCCCTATGACAAAACTGGTCAAAAAAATCACTCAAGCTGTTGTGGTGCAAAGCAACATCACCACCACCTTTGCACATCATGCATGACATGACGCCCAAGAGGATCCAACTAGTGGTCAGAGAAGTAAGGGCAGCGTAGATGTGTCCATCCCAAGCCACCATTTTAAGGTGACCTGGAACTCGCCTGGCATCTGCTAGATGGAATGACAGCTAGCCAAGAGGAAACATGACATGAAGAGTCCGATGATGCCATAAATGGCAGCAGTGGCCTGGGCCTTGGTGTACTGCATGGGAACCACTAGACGAGAGGAAAGACAAGACAAGGGAGTCCAATTATCCACTACAATAATTACTTGTGAAGAATTTGTCTTTGTTTGCAGGGCACCCATTTATATACATGCATACGATATACAGTATACATATATTCATAGACGATGCTCCAACAGCTATGAAGATTTTTTTCCCAGGGTTGGGATGGGAATGACCAACTTGGTCCTGGAATTCAGTAACAATACAGTTTCAAACAACTGCTCACACTATTCAACATCCCTAATACAAGAAATAACTGCAATCCCAAACTTGTCAATGTGACACAGATTTGACCAGCAACTGTTATGTGTTTGAAAACTATGACACTTGACACATTGTCGTGGCTATAACTAGCACTTTCACGTTTCTGAACTGGTGTGTGTGTGTGTGTGTGTGTGTGTGTGTGTGTTTGTGTGTGTTTGTGTGTGTGTGACATTCATTTACATCGAGCACTTAGTACTTGAAATCAAACTGCTGGGTTGCATACTCTAAAACTGTTGGCCTAGAAGATGATGTTGCCTGCCTTTTTTGACAGTGTTTTCTACTTACACCTGTGTTTCTCAAGTCATTATGTTTGTTGAGCTTTCAAATCTTCCACCTCAGGCACCTGCCCACAGTTCTCCCCACCAATGGGCACCTACTCATGTCCTGGAAGTTACATTGCCTACACCTGTGTCCTTAGCTCAGGTGCTCCTCTTGGTGTGGTCACAGTGTGGGGTGGATCAGCCTTCCAATGTCCTCCTACAAACCATATATCACTCACCCAGAGAGCTGGAGGAACAGTCCAAACATTCACCCCAGGGTCCTGTGGCAATCTCTCTGCTGTGACAACCAATGTTACCTCAACATGCTACACATCTGTCCTCACCATTCCTGCTGTTCAGGCTCTGAATGGGACCACTGTTGTGTGTCAGGATGGCAATACTGGAGCTGTTGTGGGAATTGGTACTATGAATTTGAGAATGCCAGGTGGGCTGGATTTTATACATTATTTAATGAAGGTAATAAGTTTGTAGAAAAAGTATGTTCTTTGCAAAATGCAGTTTCCAGTCTTGAATTGGTTGATCTGCGTTAGTTCCTATGTACGAATGCAGAGCAGTGCTGCATTCTTGTGTGAATGTGTTTACTGCTAATGGTTTCTCTTTTTGTGTAAAAAGCTTGTGCTTTAAACTGACTTGGGGGTTGGATAGGTGCATTATTTCAATACTCCCCCTCCCAGCCTCCCCTGGTCCTGTTGGGAACATGACAGTAACCAGTACATCTGTGGATCAGTTGACAGTGACCTGGACCCCTCCCACTACTGGTGGCGTTCCTACCAGCTACAATGTCACTATCAATGACAGTAGTAGTCCTGTGGTCATAGCTGATAATGGATCACCCCCAGTGTACACCCACACCTTCACTGGACTGGTCAGTGACACACTCTACACTGTCTCTGTGGTGGCCATCAACTGTGCTGGAGCCAGCAATGCAGTACAACACCATAGAAGAACATGTAAGTCCTATTGTGTGTGGTTCAAGAAGAACATGTAAGGAGTTGTATTGTGGTTCTCGAACCCCCATGGGTTCTATTGCTTTGCATGTGTACTTGTTAGAGATGGTGATCAGTCCAGTAAATAGCGCATCCATCAATTGTGAGCAAAACATGTATTCAAAGCTTGTACCAATACACGTGAGTCCTTTAAAAAGCTAGGGCATGTAATGCACTTTCTGTTTAAAATACATATGTGGACTTGTGTATTTGTGTTTCGGGAATACTATTAGCACTAGTTGTGTATGCACATGGTGTGTGGAGGTACAAGTGTTCTCTTTACTGTACATGCATGAATGTGCAGTTATTTAAGTGCTAACACTTCACTTTGCAGGGACATTTGAGAAATATATTAATGCAAAGGTATCCAGTCGTGGCCCATCCAATGCAATCATTGGTTGCTCATTCCTGAACAACCAGTCCTTCTACTGTGTGGTGTGCTGCAGTACTGATCCCTCTGTTCCTCCTGACTCAAGTGTGTACAACATCTCCACTACCAGAGGCACAGAGGTAACTGTCTCCCTACAAGGCCTCACCAGTGGTCAGATGTACTACTGCACAGCAGCTGGGACTGATGCTAATTCCTCTAGCTGTGGTGGTCCTGTGGTTGGAGGTGTGGAGGCATATGTTAACATCTCAGCAGGTACGTTGTGTTGTGGACACGCTCTTCAGGGTTTGTATCTGCTGTTAGTTCCCCATTCCAGTTTAATTCCAACGATACCAGACTGTTGAGCTCCACTGTGTTTAAGGGATCCATGCATCTAGAGTAGGCTTTGTTCCCTTGTATATATAGTGCCAAGGCTAACACAGAACTCTATGCAAATAGGGGTAAAAATTAAGGGGTTGTGGCCAATAGCCACCTTACAAAGCCGAATCTGTCCTTAAATTACACCTGTCTTTGCCGACTAGTGCTGTACTGCACACTTCACACGCCACATTAAAAACTCCTAGCCCCAGAATTCAAGGGTGTGTGTGTTTGTGATGGCAATGGTGTGCTTACAGTGAGGGATGAGAGGTCCAGCATCCAGTATACGCTGTGTCACACTGGCCACTATGTTGTACTGATGTAGATCTATTTGTGGACCCTTACACATCCCCTAGAGGGGTGTAGGTGTGGGGAGTGGGAGAATGTCCCACTATGGCATAGCCCAGAAGATCATCCTTATACAGTACACATACATGCATACTGTGCCCTCCTTGTTGATGTATCTGTGTGTGAGCCAGCTCTGTGTTAAGCATTATTAATCATCAATGTTCATTGTTTTAACTTGATGGTATGCACTCTCCACTCACAACAGGGCTTGATAAAATTGCTGATAGTGTTTCGTTCAGTGGGAGTGGCTGCCTCCAAAGCTCCACCATCATCATCATCCTCCTCTCTGCATTAGTCCCTGCCATTCTCGGATGCTATCAACCTTACTGATAGTGGTCAAGTGAAAGGTGTGTAATGTACATGTACAGGTCTATTGCACACTGCACCTTGTAGTACCCTAACTGCAACTTATGTTCTGTAGTCTTTAGGTAGCATTGAATTGTGTGTAAATGTGTCTTAATTAAAGCATAGATACTTCTAAAGTATCTATGATTAAAGTTATCCAAAACACCAAGATATGCAGGAAAGGATTTCTGGGAAAGGAACTGAGCACTCATCAAGAACTGCCTGCCTTGAAACCAGGTTGAAGGCATGTGCCATGTCCACCTTTTAAATATGATAAAGTCGTCCTCCAACCAATGCTCTTCAGTACAGTTTCTTAAAATATGACCAATCTTCTCAGCTCCTGCATCGTTGGCAGTACAAAGGCACCTGCCACACTAGCTTCACTGAGGGTGACTGGAGTGATTGACGATGTAACAGTGACATCAATGCAGTCCCAACCCTGAACAAGGACATCTGCAGGGCGGGAGTTGACATTATCTCTGCCCAACCCATATCCCACTTCGACTTTCACTGAGAAATGGGCAGACGACAGAAAATCAGAAAAGTTGCCCCTCAGATGGTTGTACCAAGCAATGACATCTCCACCATGTCTGCAGGAGGCAGCATGATGACCAAGCGGGCTGAGGGCAATACCAGGGCAAAAGGGGCACAGAGGTTCCTGGCTATCTGTTGTTCTTTCCCCCTAGACCCAACCACCACCTAATTGCCACCTGACATTCAGCTGGATCTGGGTGCAGATCCAAGCCTGGGGAAAGAACAACAGATAGCCAGGAACCTGCATGGGGGAGGGGGGGGGGAGTAGGGCCAAAGATAGAAACAATTCAATATTTGTTTACTGGGGAATTAAGAAGAAGACAACAAAGATTGAAAAATGTGTCTTTCAACCTCTTTGACAAAGCTTTCTGGGATGGTGGAGAGGCAACAACTGCCTCGACTGTTATTGAGTCATGTGGAGAAACCTGTGCATTAAAGTGAGAAATTGCATGCTCAAATAGACTTTTTCATCGCACCCTTGACTGAAGCAGCAATGAAGGAGATAAAAGGAGCAAAGGAGTGGAGAGACAGGGGTGAAGGCCAAGCCCACCGAATCTTTGACTGAGCTGTGCTTGTTGCATTGGGAACATCCACTGCTATGCATCTATGCATGCTGAAAATCAAAGTCTTACTTCATCATCAAAGAACTTCAAAGAATCTGAAAAGTGGCTGGGGGATGGATCGGGCTAAATACACTAACTTACAGAAAACTCCACATATGCGTAGGAGTGACATAACCACATGTAGGTCAACTGCCGAGATATCAACTAGTGCCTTTAGTAAAGCCTTGGCAAGCGTACATTTCTCTGAAATTAATTGGGACAATTATAATAAGATAAATGAATGCACACTACTATTGCTAATAGTCAGGGACAAAACATCTGGAGAGGATGGCTGTGGCGTTAGCTTTAACTAAGTTGAGGTTCAGCCGGCCATATCATCAAAATAATACTTACACATAATGTTAACTTTACCTACACTAAGTGATATTCTATACTAAATAATTGTCCAAATGTAACTAAACTAAATTACATGCTCTACATAGGAGAGCTCTTGCATTGCAAGGCTACATTTAGCCTCCCATAGAGGTCTACCAAGTCGTGATAACCTAAGCCAAAGGACAGGTGTGAGGCCAAATGGGAGAAAGCTTGCCTGGCTTCAAGACCCCAATTCCTATAACTCCCACAGCAAGAGGGGTGCAGTTCCATCCAAGAGTGTGCCACTTGGGGTCATTAGCCTGGTGCTTCCTCTGCTCTGCCAGACAAATGTTTAAAGTAAAGTATTAATTATTATTATTGATTTTAATGCTTTGATACACTGCATTTATAACTTGAATGAAAAATACGATGCTCTGTTCAAATACATACATCAAATTGGGACAGTCTCCACAAAAATTACCCCACAGGTAATATATTAATATTATTATGTTACATACGATATTACAATAATTATGACATAAATGTGCATACGCATACACATAAAAGCATTACTAAGTAAAGTTGCATTACAATGGACAAGTATTTGATATACTATATTGCTTGTAAGGGCAAAAGACTTGGTGCAGCTAGTTAGTATGGACAAACGAGATGCCTGTTAGGAAAATGTGTCTGTCACAATTTGACCCCAATGGCACACAGATCCAACCTTGCTCGTCACAAATAAGGAATTTTCCTTTCCTAGGCCATGTGCCTGTGTGGTACGCTTAGGAAATAACATCAGGTTTAAGCGAAGTGGACACTGGAAGATCAAATGCAGCTGCTGTACTACTGACACACTTCCTTTCGACTAGAATGTCTGCTGGAAGTGTGTGTTCATGACTCAAGACCACTCCTGCTTCTAGCTTTGGGTGGAACAAAGCCTTCTTAGGTTGAGGTGCACAGTGTCTTGTACTTGGTTGTGAGCAACCAAGTCACTGCCTTTCTTGCTGATAGTGCATGGTGAGGATTGAGGGTTTCTTCTGGGCATGTGGCACACACACACACACCACACACACACATACGTACACACACATACACACACACATACACACACATACATACACACACACACATACATACACACAACAAACACACCGTTCACATCATTGAAGCCCTAACCACTACTTAACCACCACTGCAAGGCAAACTGAGCCTCACTGGGTGTTAGGTTAAGACCCAATGCAGGGAAGGGATGACTTGCAGTCATGTGTTAGCATGTGGGTCCGACTGAGAAGAGCAGACATGCTCTATCTGCCAAGGTGCTAGACTTGAAAAGGGAGTGAAACATAAAATCTTCTACTCTTTGAGAAAGTAAATGTTGGCACATTTTACATGTACTAATGTTTAAACCCTGAACTGATAAAGCCTTGTTGGGACTGACAAGGTTTTATATGACGCTTATGAAATAAGCAGAGGAGATACTGTCAGTGTATGCGGCCCAACTAGGACTCAGATAAGTGGCTGAATGATGGAGATGAAACCTAAGCCACCACGAGAACGGCTTATGCTAGTCTGTTTCCAAGCTGAGCTATTTGCAGGTGTATCAACTTCAGTGCACTCAGAGAAACACTCTTGAACATGACTGGGAGGAGTTGTGCAAGAAATATTTAATACAGAAATGGGATTGTTTCCACAAAATTTTTATAAATGTACATTATAAAATTTCCAGTACGCGCAATAGAAATGTAACTTTTTTTAACTTAATAATTTAGTATTGACATACGCTTGTGTTGAAATGTATGGCTAATGAAAAATTCAGAACAAATAAAACTCCATGACAGATACTCCGATTCTCAGTGCGCAAGAAGCAATGTGTGTAGAGGCCATTTCAGATTTCGAGAATATCAAAGAATTTGAAATCTTGAAAAAAATGTGTTGGATCCCTTTTTGAGGAAATGATCCCATATACAAAATGCGAAAATCTATATTAACAATTCATCATAAACACCATTTCAAAGTAATTTGAAATTCATTGGGCTCAAGGATGTTATTTCACCATTTCAAAATTCATTAGGCTCAAGGTGGGATTGCAATGCTGGTAAGGGGTATGGCTGATAACCAAATTGAAGCATGGGGTGAGATATGGACAGTAGATGAGCTTTATCAGGAATGAAGACTAAGTTTCATGAGCTGGTGATCTTTGAGGTTGGCCAAAAGAACCCTTTCTTAATGCTCTGTGTCAGTGATGTCATTGGCTGGGATGGCATCAGATGGACAAAGGATGGCATTATATTATTATTATAATTTAGATGCACCCTACAGCTGATCCACATAAACCATATGCAATCAAAGACTAATAATGAACAACCTTCATCAGCATAGATGGTACAATATCTTATGTACAGATGGAATTCGTTTTTTTTTTTGTCAATTTAAGAACGAATCAACACTGTAAGGTTGTAATAAAACTTTGTGTCCCAAAAAACTAAATAGGAATTAAATTTGGCTCAGATACAAGCATGATGGCACCATCAAGAGTGATTGTTCCTTTCAAAACTATCTCAGGATATCATGGATCCACTATCTGTCACTGCAAAGGGACATAAATACATACTGTAGGTGGAGCATCCATTTGATCACAACTGATAACACATGGGCACTTCAGAATAGGTATGGCACTTACTAGGATTTAAATGGTTACATGTAATTTATACCAAGAGGTTATTTTATAAGCTGAGGTGGGGCTTAGCAAATGGGATTATTTCCATGAAAAGGGAACTAGCGCAATTACCAGTACATGCAATAGAAATGTGATGCTTGCATTGAAATGTATGGCTAATTAAACATTCAATGCTTTACAACTCCATGACAGATACTCTAATTCTCAGTGCATAAGAATCGCTGTGTAGAGACCATTTCAGACTTCTAGAATATCAAAAAACCTGAAGTTTTGAAAACGATGGGAAATCATATTCTATTTTGTCATTTACTGCATATCGTGACCAGATGTTAAACTCAAGTTATTGAAATCAGCTGCGATTTCTGTGAATGCAAATGAAATGGTTTACAAACACTGATTGATAAAAGAGTGTAAAACATATCCTTCTACTTTATTCTTCCATATGCAACATTGCTGTCAAGTGGAATAACATCTATCTTCTGATTAATGCCCACCACCTCATTAGGTGCATTAGGAGTGTAATGATGAGGTGATGTAGTTTTGGATCTTGTCTTGAAGATGCATACAGTCATCAACACTCCCAGAGACAAGGCCATGATAAATGTAATGGAGAAGGTTATACCAACAGCAGTAGAAACATCAATGGAGGGCACATGGCTGGCTGCAAAGAGACACCATAGACTTATATAAATAGCACAGTGTAACAAAAGAAGAACACAAATCTGAACGCTTTAAAGTATTTATTAGCACCCCGAGCTGTTTGGTGTACCATAGGTCGGACACATGTTTAAGCAATTTTGATAGCTAGGTTATTTGCTCTCCCATTCAACATTGGTTATGCATAAAAATAAAACTAATGAATAGTAATGAGGCAGATGGGATTGCTTGGTACGAGTGCAATTGATTGAGATAAGGGGTAAGACACAGAGTTTAGGAAGGTATATAGACATACCAGCATTGGACACATTTGAGGTAGAAGAGGGATATGCCATAAAGCTGAACAACAGCTTCACACCTCCCACCACTGGACCAGCACAGTTATTAGAGTTAGTGTTGGTAGCTGCTGCCTTGCAGTAGTACATCTGACCACTGGTGAGGCCTTGTAGGGAGACAGTCACCTCTGTGCCTCTGGTAGTGGAGATGTTGTACACACTTGAGTCAGGAGGAACAGAGGGATCAGTACTGCAGCACACCATACAGTAGAAGGATTGGCAGTAAAAGAATGAACAGTCCATCATTGCAACAGAGTCAAAATAGCTCAAAAATGATGTTTTTTTAATGACATAATTGATGGAACCTGGAAATAAAAGTCTAGGATAATAAGCTGAGAACATACTTGACAGATGTAATTTACATACTAGACTGATATAGCTCACACATATGCATCTAATCAACATGTGCATACATTTAGATACTTGACATACCTCATGTTAAAACTTCCCCCCACCCTCCAGTCTATAATAACTGCATACTCATTTACTGCAATGTGTACAGCTAATCATGATTCATCCTACAAGCTAGACAATCATTGAATAATTGCACTGATGACCTCAATGTGTCACTTACTATTGATAGTGATGGTGCTGTAAGGATCCTCATCCCCAGCCCCGTTTATGGAAGCCACAAAGATGGTGTAACTGGTAGCAAAGACAGAGACTTGTTGGGTATAAAGACATGGTGAAGTGGTACATTTGGTAGAGCCCTGACCAACAGAGGTGCCACCAGTACCAACAACCCTCACTGTGTACACACTCACACTGCCCCCCTGGAGATAGAAGGTAATAACTCATAACCATTAATAACTATTATTACTCATACCAGTGGTATCCAGGATATCTCAAGATGGTGGAGAGTGTTGTTGGGGTTAAACACTGACACTACCTGTATGCTCACAGGAGGGTGTGCTACTGTGTAGAGATGTGCAACCAGTTATGGGATTGTACATATGGTTACTGCAAAGATGAGTAAGAACTATTGGTATTGTAGAGATACGTTGAAACTAGAGGTGCTGTAGAGATGAGTGTCTTACTGTAGGCATTGTAGAGATGGCTACCTCAATAACTGACATACACTTCATTCTGAAGATGATGTAACAATTGGCTACAATGCTGGCTTAAATTGTGTTTCAACAAAAGATCGCGTGTTGATGTCAGTGACTATGTGTTTAAGATGGCACACTAGCTAAGCAGTGATACCCATGAATCATCTCACTCAAGCACTAGCTAGACCACCACTAGCTAGACAACCTCTGTCCTTCATTTTTTCATGACATGGCATGTGTGACAACTAGACATGGTTTTTATGCTACTTTGACCGATAGCACAGGTACATTGACCGATAGCACAGGAATAACTGACTTCAATGTACATCAAGTGGTAGCCCTTGAATCAAGTAATTGTTGATAATTGCTATCAATAATCCGACATCCAACCTGTTCTTCCTGATGCTGCTACTGTGCTACTGGCTCCAGCACAGTTGATGGCCACCACAGAGACGGTGTAGAGTGTGTCACTGACCAGTCCAGTGAAGGTGTGGGTGTACACTGGTGATCCATTATCAGCTATGACCACAGGACTACTACTGTCATTGATAGTGACATTGTAGCTGGTAGGAGCACCACCAGTAGTGGGAGGGGTCCAGGTCACTGTCAGCTGGTCCACAGATGTACTCTTTACTGTCGTGTTCCCAACAGGACCAGGGGAGGCTGGGACTGGGCAGGTGGATGGAGGAAGGGGAGGGGCATGATGGGTGGGATCAATCATACATTAGAGCTGGGACTGGGCAGGTGGATGGAGGAAGGGGAGGGGCATGATGGGTGGGATCAATCATACATTAGAGCTGGGACTGGGCAGGTGGATGGAGGAAGGGGAGGGGCATGATGGGTGGGATCAATCATACATTAGAGCTGGGACTGGGCAGGTGGATGGAGGAAGGGGAGGGGCATGATGGGTGGGATCAATCATACATTAGAGCACATAATCAACCTCATGTACAACCCACTGATTATCTTTGTAGTGTCACGTCCCACAACAGCTCCAGTAGTACCATCTGCACACACAACAGTGGTCCCGTCCAGAGTCTGAACAGCAGGAATGGTGAGGACAGATGTGTAGCATGTTGAGGTAACATTGGTTGTCACAGCAAAGAGTCTGCCACATGGGACTGGGGTGAATGCTTCAAGTGTTCCTGCTGATCTCTGAAGAAGTACTATCTGGTTTGTAGGAGGACATTGGAAGGCTGATCCACTCCACACGGTAATCACACCTGCAGAGCTTGAGCTAAGGACACAGGTGTAGGTAATGTTACTTCCAGGACATGAGTAGGTGCCTATTGGTGGGGAGGTGAGGGAGAACTGTGGGCAGGTGCCTGAGGAGAAAATATTTCATCCGGTATCGTCAATGTGCATTAGCATCTGAGATATACTGAAATGTGGGAATGGAAAGGACAACAGCATAGGAAATTAAACAGGATTTGGGAGGGGGAGGGGCTCAGAGGGTGTGTCCAATAAAACTTCAGTGTACTTTATATAAACAGTTCCCAAGCTCCCTGCTCCCCCGGTTCCTACGCCTATGAAGGAGGAATGACATCACATCCCAGCTCTATTAATTGATGGAAATTAGGCTAAGGCATTAGATCAAGCTGAACTTGGGATGTAATTTTTTCTACATGGGATTGGAACAGAACTGACTTACCAATGCTGTTTATGAAATGACATGTTCAATTATTGCTCAAGAGGCCCATGCACAGGCCTCCATCTTAATAAACCACACATAGCCTGCACACAATGCATTTTCATGAATGCTCATTGGCAATAGAATTGCTTATAGTTGCAAGTCTCTGCAACATTTGCAACATGCTAGCAATGTTGGAAGATCTTCACATAACATTCCTCTTGCACGTCTGGCAAATGTAAAAGATATGAACTCGTTCTGTTGTTTTCACAACCACCTCCAACACCACATCCCTTGCATGGTAAGCATATTATCCATATTGCTTCCATGAAGTGAAAAGTACACATGATTGGATTAGAAATATTTACCACAAGGTTCCCTATTCTATTGCCACAACGTGTACCTTGGGTTTGTACTACTCCACATAGCACCATAATGATCGTAGAAGCTTCTCCAGGATGCATGATCTAGTAAACAAAAAAGGTGTGTGTGTGTGGGGGGGGGGGGGGGGAGTCTTATATATTTAGACACAAAAAAGAACGTTATAGGAGAAGACAAAATAACGGCGTGTCTTATTTATGAAGACGTAAGACATAAGTACAAATCATCGACAAAAGTATATTTATAGGCTAGAGCTATGTTCAAGCACATTCTTCCGTCTTTGGCTATCCAAAATGGCCAATACCTGTCCCATTCTGCAAGGCAGGCGTTTTTTTATTTTTTTACCGGTTCTGGTCCCAACATTGCAGCTTAGTCGTAGAACGTTTGTTCGAAAAAAAGTATGTTATGACGATGAAGTTCCAGCCATTAGCACTGGTATAGTGCCAAGTTTGTACATATTGATATCTCCCATATGCGGCATACCCAAATAAAGAGAGAGAAGCGTTTACGTTGAACGCGACTTACTTGAAAGCTCTCATGAACGGCACTTGGTGAGCTTAATACCAAGATACTGCTTATATTATTAAAACTGACGATTACTTTGTACTTGCACTCTCGATATGATCCTTGTTTATCCAGGCTAGTTGATTAGTACTACATGTGCTTTGACCGAAATATAGTCCAGCTACCCTTCCGTTATGCCGAATATCTAGATGCGATTACTTTGCATGTGCTTTGACCGAAATATAGTCCAGTTATGCATAATAGCAAATTGGAAAGTTTAGCGGTAACCACGTTTTTTGTTAAAAGTAATTAGGTCTGACCTGGTCTGATTATTGGAGAGGAGAAAGGAGCTGGCAAACGGATAGACGGTCGTCTGAAATAGGAAGACCTGGGCCGGACACTGTGATGTCATACAAACTAGTGAGAGTAGCGTGTCGCCCTCTGCACAAAAACTGCCAACATGTTCTATTTTCATATGAATGATTGTTTTTCACAGAAACAATACGATTGCATCCGTTAAAGAGATATATTTCCCGGGAGTCACGGTTAGTCATGTTCCAAATGGGTATGTAGTCAGTGCCGTATATCGAGAAAAGCAAGAAACAAAACAAGGTGCAAGCAGTCCACTTCAACGAGGAGTGATGGGATGCATTAACCTACATAGCATTGCAATATGTTGTAGTGGTTTGCAATTCTCAGGCTTCCAGACTTCTTGGTCTCCAGTTCTCAACTAACCTACTTGGTTTTTGTGAGCCACTCTTGGTACTATCAAGCCTTGTTAACCCATCTGGTATCCTTAGGGAGAAGCCAGATTACAAAGTGTAAAGCCACGTAAGGCTGAATCATATGTCAGCCTACATGTGCCGATGTGAGCTTTCAGCCAGAGGATACTGATGGTCACAGGTGTAGGTTGCATTGGTGTTGTGACACAGCCAGCATCCAGATTTGATTATTATAGATATTGTGTTGACTTTTTAAAAATAAATATCAAGCACCCATCATGTGTTGTGTTTGTTAATTAAGGGAGCAATGCATTGATACCCTTTTCCCTTAATCAAAGGGTTTTCACACATTTTTTTCTTCCTCCAGGAAGAAGTGAGCCCACTTCCTCAAAATGTGGTCTCCGTTGCTGGTCCAATTAAATGGTCTGCTTCTTCTGTTTGTGAATCATAGCAGCCGAACAACATTCAAAGAGGGCCAGGAAGGCATCAGAGTTGTGGGCAGGTTTGGGTCACATGCGCATCACCCTGCAGTCACCTGATCCAGATGACATCTGTTATCATAGTCTCTATGGACACCTGATCTTGGTTTTTGATGCAGGCTGTGCAATGGGATGCATTGGAGACTGCTATCAGCTTAAGGTGAGCTCTGTGGTTGACTGTAGAATTCTGTGTTCTGTTTTACGTCAAACTGCTGAGGTTGCATGACGAAGCAACTAGTGCTTCGTCATGCAACCTCAGCAGTTTGACGTGTTGTGTTTAGTGCCCATGTAGATATGCTGATATGAAACGTATTGTGCACTTGTAATTGTTTGTACACTGTGAATAGGAATCACCAGCACACACACACACACACACACACAATCACATGCACACACATACATACACCACATCACACAAATATGTACACAAGATCACACATGCCACTTACACACACATACACACCAACATGCTAACTATGATTCACAGATCCCTTGAGTCTCGAAACGTTTCGTGAAGTACACTGTACAATACACAAAGCCAGTGTGGCCATGTAGGTAGTTGTTATGTTCTCTCTTTCAGACCTATTCGAGGGTCTGTTTCATTATTTCGTTTTAGTGGGTGATGGTGATGATAGCAAGATAGTGAATCAGACTGATCCCTGTCTTCTAAGGACTGTTATCCTTCCCCCCTCTCTCCAACTTTCACCACCACCCACACACAACCACCAAATATGGATAAGCAAATCCACACTTTTTAGTGTATTGCCTGTTTCTGGGTGACACAGTAAATTATCAAACCAGTAACTCTGCAATATGTCCAATAAAACAAATGTAGGGATTAGTGGTGCAAAAATCAATTAAGGTATGCTTTCAGTGGGGTAGATAGGGTGCTACTACAAAACAGCACTACATTTCACACATACAGAAATTCCCTATCCATAATGTAGAGCTGTTTTGTTGTTATAACATCCCATTGACTCAGTCCTGAACCCACTTCACAGCAATCCATCTGCTGCAGTGAAGTGAGGCTACATGCATGCATGGCTACAGCAATCCATCTGCTGCTGTGAAGTGAGGCTACATGCATGCATGGCTACAGCAATCCATCTGCTGCAGTGAAGTGAGGCTACATGCATGCATGGCTACAGCAATCCATCTGCTGCTGTGAAGTGAGGCTACATGCATGCATGGCTACAGCAATCCATCTGCTGCTGTGAAGTGAGACTACATGCATGCATGGCTACAGCAATCCATCTGCTGCTGTGAAGTGAGGCTACATGCATGCATGGCTACAGCAATCCATCTGCTGCTGTGAAGTGAGGCTACATGCATGCATGGCTACAGCAATCCATCTGCTGCTGTGAAGTGAGACTACATGCATGCATGGCTACAGCAATCCATCTGCTGCTGTGAAGTGAGACTACATGCATGCATGGCTACAGCAATCCATCTGCTGCAGTGAAGTGAGGCTACATGCATGCATGGCTACAGCTTTGATGGTCAAACCCAAACCCAACCACCATGCCACGATTAACCCAAATACAATAACACACTGACAACACATTGAAAGAATCTGCTACAGCTACTGTAATTGTAGCCAGATGTTTAAGTAACCAAAAGATAGGCATACATGGAAGTTTGCCCATAGCAACCCTTGACCCTGAGTTCCTCTGTTGTTGCCACATGGGTGCAGCCATGTCCCATTTCATAGCAACCCAACCTCACAGCCCGCATAGATTTGACGGTCAACAGATGGCAAATGATATTAATGTAAATACAACAACAAATTGAACAACAACCAATGTTCACACAGCTAAAGCTCGACAAAGTTGCAAAGTCAACACACCAACCAGCACACCCACCATGGCCTTGGCTACCAAGAGGACCCACACGTTCAGGTCTAGCAAGCTCCTGGCCAGGTTGAAGAGCAGAGGTCTGTAGCATATGGCTCCTAGCAATGTGATGACGTAAGGTAGATAGGCCTTGTTGAAGTCATTCCTGGTCAACAGCCACAGCAATCCACATGTGGAAAGAAGATACAGCTACAAGAAGATAAAGAGAAGAGACAGTGTTATGGTTCCTTATCTCATTCACTGGTGCTAGACTCATCATCAATGGTGCTAGTGTAGCACCCATAGTGATGTGGTGCTCCCAGTGCTAGTATAGCACCCATAGTGATGTGGTGCTATCATTATCTATTGTGTGGTATCCATGGTGCTCATTTTACCCCTCCTTCCATTGTTTGACCTAACGTAGCCACCAAGTCTTGCAAATCTGGCTGATGAACTGCACCCAATCAAAATGACTCATGTGTTGTCAGGGATATTGATGTGAAGAGTATTTCATTTACAGGATGAGGACTACCATTAGAGATGAGGACTACCATTAGAGGATGAGGACTACCATTAGAGATGAGGACTACCATTAGAGGATGAGGACTACCATTAGAGGATGAGGACCACCATTAGAGGATGAGGACTACCATTAGAGGATGAGGACTACCATTAGAGGATGAGGACCACCATTAGAGGATGAGGACTACCATTAGTGGATGAGGACCACCATTAGAGGATGAGGACTACCATTAGAGGATGAGGACTACCATTAGAGGATGAGGACCACCATTAGAGGATGAGGACTACCATTAGAGGATGAGGACTACCATTAGAGGATGAGGACCACCATTAGAGGATGAGGACTACCATTAGAGAATGAGGACTACCATTAGAGGATGAGGACTACCATTAGTGGATGAGGACCACCATTAGAGGATGAGGACTGCCATTATGCAGTACTCATAAGCTCACACTCTCTCCCTACACCCACTTTCCCTATTTATCCCAACAGCAGGGAACAGGTACTGACCAATGAGATGTTGGAATCCAAGCTACTTTGGATGTACTTCCACTCAAACTCCACTCCACGAGCTCCGAACCACAGTGGGAGGAGCTTGGTGGCCAAGAGTTCAGCAAAACCCCATCCTGGTAAGGGGCGTGACAGGCAGCATTGTGTAAGGTGAGGGCGTGGCAGGAAGGATTGTGTCAGGTACAGGGGGAAGGGAGGGAGGGAGAGAGGGGAACACAGCTTGAATGACATGAATGGGAAAAATAAACAGAATACAAGACACATACATGTATTCAGATGCCTTACAGATCATAGCATCACACAACAATGGTCCATAGATCACAATTTGTGATGTTTTATTAACCACTGTAGTACAGCAGTAGTGCCCCCAACATGTAACAGGATGTGGGTACCATAATGACCTTCACCCTGCCTCTTGCCTACAGCCATCACCATGACCTTCACCCTGCCTCTTACCTACAGCCAACACCATGACCTTCACACTGCCTCTTACCTACAGCCACCACCGTGACCTTCACCCTGCCTCTTACCTACAGCCACCACCATGACCTTCACACTGCCTCTTACCTACAGCCAACACCATGACCTTCACCCTGCCTCTTACCTACAGCCACCACCATGACCTTCACACTGCCTCTTACCTACAGCCACCACAAGGACTTTCATCTCTCCCTTTCCAAGTATCTTGTTCAGAACAATGTACAATCCCAAAAGGTCAATGAGGTCAACAGAGCACTTGGCACACTCCTGTGACAGTGGGCATACAAATGCAATGTAACAAATGCATGCAGGCACACACACACACACACACACACACACACACACACACGCACACGCACACGCACACGCACACACACACACACACACACACACACACACACACATATATGCACTCACACCACACAAAAGCCAAACACACACACACTCACACACCACACAAAAGCCACAAACACCACACACACACACCACACAAATGTCAATCACACGCGCATACAATCAGAACTGTTGCGTTCTCTTCCTCCGTCATGGGAAAAAACGAAGCCAAGACGAGCATCTGCACGCGAGAAGAAACGATAATCGCGTGGATCTCACACGGTAGCATGCTACTCACCTTGATAACCTGGGTTACGATGTAGGCCGCACCTGCTTTGATGCATCTCCAGAAGGCACTGTACTCTGAGCTAGAGGAATAGGGTTGATTTCGAAACAAGCACAAATACAGCCTATATGCTTACAGCCCGGAGAAACGATACGTTATAAAATATGGGGCAGAGGCCAAACCAACACAATTTATGAAATGCAGCAATGTCATCGCGCGATAAGATTCTAACTAATGCCCATGTTCCTCGTACCCTTTGCTGTTTTCTACGCCCACGCGCGCGTTTTGAACTTGTCCGCGCATGCGCATCAGCACCAGCCACCAGCAACTGTATATCTTTGAGAAGATCATTTTCAGCAGCGCCTGAGTGATAAAAATAGACTAGGTTTTGGGCTTTCATTTGAAACAGTTTTACTGGTCTACAGTAGTTCCCAGACTCACTTACGCAAGCATAGTGTATGATGCTACGAAAAGTCAGCCTGGGTTTTTAAAATCAATATGCCAACTGCAAGCGGAAAGTCTAACTGTTATGCTCTCCTGCCGTGGGGCGTTCGACCTACTGCGTAACCAATTTGATTGGGGAGCATGCACTATTTCGTGCGCCACGGAACGAATTTCCTGCACGTAGTGAGTCTGGGAACCAGACGAGGTCCACAACATGCCACAAGCTCACCCATCTGTCACATGTAAACTCTTCTTCTCCCACTGGCGTAAAAGAAGAAGAGCATGTTTTGGGTGTACAGATTTAACATTACATGCATGGGTGCGAGGCGCACGTAATTAACTCTGCTCCACTGCATATTTGTATTTTGCACTACTTATAATAAAATTAATTAGTTCTAACCTTAATCTTGAATAACTTTGATAATCGAGGCTTTGATTATGCTGATTTATGAGGGTTTGATATAATTACTCAACCGCTTACAACACTAGCTCTACTGTACATTTCCCTTGATTATCTTTTTTAAAATTTACTTTATACGACCGTTTTGAATGAGTGTATACTACCCCTCGAGATAGTTGCATAACATTATCATTAAAGCTAGCTTTGAAATGCATATAACTTTACTTGATTATGATTACTTCAACTTCAATAAATTCGCAGAATGTCTGAATTTTGAGATTCTACATGCATAGGATTCCAACGGCTCTGGTCTAATAGTATCAAATGGTGTTTGGTATAAAGTTTGCATTTGCACATGTATACGATGTACAGCTGTAGCATTCTGCTGTTAAAACGGTGGCATGCAATTCATGCTTCCATTGACATTTGACGAACGTTTGTTACTGTAATCATGCAGCAATGAGCCAGGCTGAACTTTCTACTGCATGCTCCTGCTATTTGTGTCTTATCTGCAAATGCACAGTGGTAGGGTCTCTGTTAATGATTAGGCTAATTTGCATCTTAATTGCACACTGTATGTGTCCCATATGAAGTGTTCTCCTCCATCATTACATCATGTTTCCCAATTTCTGCAACGTACAAATGCAAGACATAATGATGCACACAAATTAAAGACAAAATGCTCTTAGTACCTTTCAAAGTGTCCTTTTGGCGTCTGCGATGTGCCCAGATTGAAAGCACTGCCAGCACAATAACAGACAAGAAACAGATGGTAGATGCTGCAGATGATATGCTGACAAATGTCAAATATGAGGCTGGGAGCAGTAAAGAGGAAGTACATATTCAAGTAAAAGGGTCAGAATCAGACTTGAGGTGATTAGGTTGTCTTGCTTCACATACCTTGACCCCCAAGTTTATTCGTATCATTGAATAATCTATCTTCTGTGTTTGTATTGTTCAGAGGGTCACTAATGTTTCTGCCAAGATGCAAGCAACAATCAATTTAAAAAGAAACACAATTGCTTACGTCTCAGTTTCCCAAAGAGGTACACAGTAGCTGTTTTGGGACTGCTCCCATCCCTCCATCAGGGGAATTACTGTATGAAGAGGCTCGGTCTACATCCTGACACAATACGCCACTTTGCTGTGGCCTACCTATGTTGTCGGTCACTGCCACTCCCCCTCTACCCACACAGTTTCTCAGAGACACTCCCACACTGTAGGTGCCATTTTTTACCACGCCCACTACAATGGCCGATGTGGCAGTGCTTGTGGTGACAATGCACCCAGGACCTGTGCAGGTGATGGTGGCTTCCTGGCCAAGAGGAATGTCTGGAGCCACTGGGGCCGGCAGCTGCATGCCAAGGGGAAGAATGGTGGTTACTGGAACGTCACTGGGCCAATACTAGCCTTCCAAGTGACCTTGATCTGTGATGGGTTTGAGCATGGAGGATTAAACACCACAGGATCTGGTGCTAGGGCGAGAAGAGAAGCGAGTAACCCTCTGACGTGATGTCATTATAAGTGAGGAATTAAAAGAAGACCATACATATCGCTGTTCTGCTGCCTATTTAGATAGAAAACACACACTTACTTCTTCCTGGGACCTTCACTGGGATCACCAGAGGTGGACTGGACCCTGCACAGTTCACAACCTTCACATGCACGTCATAAGACACATTCACACCCAGCCCAGATAGATCACAAGATGTCACATTAGCTGGCAGATAGGAGCACAGGAGACCCAGCTGTGGACTGGACACATTGTAGTACAGACCAGGGTCACCACAGGTGTTCCCAGAGGGGAACCAGTGAACAGTTAGAGACACACCCTTTGGACCCATACACGTGATGTTGGTTATGGGATATGATGACATAATAGGAGCCGGTGGAACTGCAGGCGAACACTTCATCAATGCACATCTCGTAATTTTTCTGTACTTGCCATTGAATTCTTGGAAGAGAAGTGAGGCTATATGAACTCCCGTATAGTTCTCGGTGTTGTCCGCACACTGCAGTACAGTTCCGACTATTTTTGCGGACACGATTACAGAAAGTACTGACGTCATCATCTTATACTCCACGCTTGCGGCCTTGAAATGCACCACAAACATGACCATGCTGTTGTTAACGAGCGCTATGGTGTCATTTACAAGGGATGCATCAAGGGAGAACACTGTAGACGGCGATGTACTAGAACTGGTCCATGACTGGACCGTGGTACCGTTGGTGGTACACGTCACCACAAGCTGATCTCCCAGGCAGTAGGTAGGGGGACACTGCGGGTCGAGGTGACGTCCTGGACCATTGGTATGGAGAATCACGTCTGTTCAAATGGGGTAGGAGGGGGCGACAACTGTAGTGATGGGTACTCGACATGTGTGTAGTCAGTGATGCGGCCACGATGCACGGATACATAAGGACTGCGAGGTCGAACATTTATATTAGTTACCTGCACACTTCTCGCGAAAAAGTACGAGTCCAAACAGCAAAATCAATTTGTACATGTCCACTTCAGCCAGATTGTCAAGCTTAGATAGCGAAGTCTACTCCACTATATATAGCTTGAAAATTAATCATTACACTGTACCAATCATCTCAATGATGTAATTTTTAAAACTATCGAATGAATAATTATAGCAAGAGATAGTACTAAACAGATTAACATTGAATTTGTCCGCTCAAGTTAGTTGCTGGTATGGCAGATATTAAATTCTGACGAACGAGGCAAACACCCATCGCACACATCAAAGCATGTTGCATCAATTTGTGACGAGCGCGGCTCCAGTCTAAACCTGCAGTTTTATATATAGTGCACCTGCCTCCATAATCAAGTGTGGCACATTCAGTTTGCACAGTAGTTGTGTTATGAGATCATTTAATTTTAATAAGGGAATACAAAACTAAGCATCAAATATATACATTTCATTGTCATAACCTTCTTTGTTAGCTATTTTAAGTAGAGCAAGTTAAGTTTCAAGTCTTTCCTGTAAACTATATATGATAGAGGCAAGACTAGTGTATATAATACGCTGCTCAGTGTGAGGGCACATAAAATTACACGTATTGTACTATCCTAAACTGGCTGCATTACTGTACAGACGATTTTCCAGGGTTATATTACACAATATGTACACAAAAAAAGGAAGGAAACGCTGAAGTTGTCTTTGAATTTTATTTACATACCTTGAGCGGTACTTCTTTCATTTTACTCTTTTGCACTTCATTCTCATGGTCATTGCTGTCTAAACTATCTATGGCTCTTCAAGAGGTCTCCAGCTTATATCCCATACTTATATTCACAGCTTTCCCTGAATACCTGGGTCTATTTTTAGCTTTGGAGTCAAATCTATATCTTTACCAAGAAGAGTCCTTGTCTAGGACCAATCTTATATAAATCTGATCAGAGCTTAGCTTTTGATGGCTTAAGTGTTGCCCGGACACATCTTGCATTACGGATGGACTACTTAATATCCAGTAGTGTCACCCATGGGGGCTTTTGAATTGTTGCTTGATTGTAGAAGTATTTCAGGAGTCTGTCCCACTCTGGACTTAGTCACTTAGCATTAGGGTGTTCACGAGTGTACCTTGTAAGATATTGTTGTGCATCAAAATTGGTATATACAAGACTGGCGGTGTGCAGCTGCACAGCAAAACACTACACACCCACAATCCATTACTGATAATTATAACACAAAGTGTACCATCACAACTCGACACAGAATGTGTCACTCCAGACTTTCATGGTGGGGAAGATACATTCCTTCATAAGCTATGCCTTTTTGAGCTCCCCGCGCTACAATACAGCAATACAGTAGTGTGGTTCTGATCTTTATCACACAAACTGACTTCACTTGTAGCTGTTATTACAGGCTATAGACCCTTTTCATGTGTCATGTGACCGGTGTCAAACAATATAAATTATATACACACGTCCGCCATGTTGGTGCACAGCTTTTATGGAAATATCACTTTCCATATGTAGAAGCGGATTTTGAAATTCATACTCTTTGCGATAAGCAGCCTGCTCCCTTGATTGTAACTCTCAAACACGAGTAGAACGCATTCCTGTGTGTTGTGTCCACATGTTTACAAATATCCCCAGATAGCAAGTTAAACAGAGTGTTAAAAAAAAAAACCTTATGTGGGAGCCGCTATATAAAAACACTCCTAGCTACTTCAAAGATTAGATGAGTTTTGAAATATGTACATGAAAAATAATTATACATTCAACACTGTGCAGAGGCCACGATGGGATCCATGGATTATGAGATAAGGTCTTATTTGGAAAAGAAGTGAAGCTTCGAATCTATGTGAGGGAGTTCAAGTGAGCTGACAAGCTCATCTATACGTATTGCCTACATGTCAACAGAATATTAGACAACAGGCTCTGCTGCATCAATCTCCAATGCAATTTCAGGTTGATCTTAGCCATACAATGTGTAGGCCTACATGCAGGTCACGCACACACACATATACAGACTTCAATGTATGTGTTTTATGAGTTGTGATTATTATATATACACAGACCAGAGGCACTTCATTTCTATTTATTCTTGCAGAAATCTCTTTCTTGTAGAACGATACCATGCCACTCTGTGACATCATATGTTTTACCTCCTCTCTCTGGATGCACACGCACATGTGCTTACGATTCACTCGTAAATATGGCAGAACATCTTCCAACTTTGAGTCAATTGAAAATCATCCACTGTATCCATGCATCAGAATGTTAAGGAAGATGATATAAACTTGAAGCAGACTTGGAACAAATGAGTAGCTGTTCTAGAGGAACTGAAACAACTTGTAAAGGCAGTAAACACTTCTAACAAGAAAGTGTACAGCATTGAGGGTTCAAGCTATAAGAGCAGTGCATCGAAAGCATGATTTGTTGCAACTTGCAGTCTGATTTTATTTGTAGAAATGGGAATATTATACTAAAGAAATATCTATACGTAAGATCTGCATACACTGTAACAATTATAATAGGTGATGTGTAAAGATAAATAACGCACAAGCTTAAATAAAGCAGATTCAGAAGAAAATAATTGTGGAAAAAGATGTAAACAGAAACGACTGAAATGATAAAAAAAGAATGTTTTCAAGATAACCGCTTTAACCAACTCTGCCATCTGTCCAAGGTGCAATTATTTTCACTTTTAGATAGTACGAGCCACGTATGCAATATACATAATGCTATCTATAGATTACCTGTTCAATGTCTTTTGAGTTTTATTTTTGATGGTGGTATCCATTTTTGTTCTGCTGGACTTGAAAAGAAACGGCTAGAATGATTGTGTTATGGGAAAAGTTTTATCCTTCAAAAGCCTTAGGGTATTAGCAAGTTTAGAATGAATTAATCAAAGTAATGCAAATCATCTGTGTGACAAAAGGGGTCTATTGATGACGACACTTAGTGTCATTGATATAATTATGGTGGATGTGGTTCTGGGTGTTTAGAACATCTCCAACATGCAAGTCTGAGTAGCCATTTGTATATCAGAGATCAATAATGTGTATAAGAGTCTGAAATCCATACCCCGAACAAAACATGCATGCGGAACAAAAATTACATCTGTAAGATTACCTCCCTGATAATTAGGGTCTGATAATTAAGGCTATCATACTGTATTACGCTTCCAATACCCAAATGAGTCATAACACCTCACAGAGTTAACACTGACTCTTTTTTTTTTTTTTGGATGGCGTAGGGAGTGAGCCACACTCTCAGTGAACCATCCAGTCCTAAGTTCTAACATCATGACAATATATAACTGCATACATGCAGCAACAATTACAGCATCCACCCAGTATAACTATTACTATGGAGTTCTATATATTCATCTTTTGTAATGCAGTCAACAGAGTTGACCATGTCACTGGCTTCACACCCTTTCCTTCAAGCCATTTTTGGAGTATGGCAACATTGATTCGTTCAGCGTTTTTCAAGTGTTCGTTCTCTAATGCTGTCACAATGGCTCCATTACTGTCTCCCAGCAGAAATATTCCAAACTTCAAATAATTAACTCCAATCTGTTCAGCAATGTTTACTCTCATATCTGAGAAGGATAATAATTCCAGCAATGTGGGTGTACCTGGAGGGAGGGGCACGGGGTAACTATCAAATAGCTTATGGTGATGAACAGGTAATTAACTCAATGATGAAACATATTTGAAGGGAAGGGGGGAGGGGGGAACAATGTATATAGCTGAGACTTATGCATATTAACACTTGCCTTCAGAGATCATTTTTACCCGTACAACATCTGTAGCTCTCTAATTTCATTTTCGCCTGGCCATTCCCCTTCATTACAAATGAAAATGAAAACCACTATAGGTACATTTAACTATACACTTGGCTGCTTTTAGTCAGCTCATGTTATGATGTATTGATACAGAACAATGACGTTTCATTTAGTCCACACATTGTGTGCATGTGGTCCTATACACATTATGTAAAATGTTGTGTCATGTACCTGTGACCCTCCATACACAACAGTTGTACTGACCTTCTAACTTCACTACAACTTGGGTTATCAACACTGACAATAATTGTGACGAAGGCACTGCAAGATGAGCAAGATTTAAAGCATTCAGAAGAATTGTATTTGCACCCCATACATTATTTTAAAAAGTAGAGTATTCAATTTAGCCAATACATTTACAGTATGTGTTCTATAAGCTTTAGATGATTGACTTTTAAGAAACAGAAATAAATTAGCAACAGTTTGTGAAACATAATAGTGACCTTTTAAATCAGACGCTGGTAGCGAGGAAGAAGAGAAAGGGACCACAGAAGGATATACTGTAAAACAATAAATAGGTCATTACCTGTATCCATATATACCAATCTCTCACCTCCAACAAGGTATGGAAGACATGGCTCTATCTTCATCCACTTCTCCATCACCACATACTTCTCACCATTCACATCAGCAATGTGCTTATGCCCTTTAAGAAGGGCATTCTTTAATGAGGACAGCTTTACCTTTCTGTCAACAGAGTGGTCTAAGCTGGCTTCAGGGGGACAGGAGATTAGCTCTACCACCTCTAAATGTGGACAGAATTCCTCACAGGCTGTTTTAATGATCGCAAGAACAGAGTGAGCTAAGTTTACATACATGTCGCACTCTCTGTCAGGAGAGGACATAGCCAACGAGAGAGACTGGAATGTCTCACTCATCTTAACAATGGTGGTCACCCCTGTCTCACTAAGCCACATCACACCCCTGCTCCATAAAGCACATTTACGATGGAGATCAGAGTGTAGGGGTGTGACCTGGATTGGTGGCAAAGCAAACTCAGAGGGCAGCCTATGAAGGAGGACGTGAAGACAGCGTGTGGTGAAGAACTGGTGTGTACACTTGACAATCATGGACCAACGGAAACTATTATTGGGAACTGTGGCACTACTTGGCCTCTCAACGCTGACAAGAGCTGGGAAGAAGAGGAGGGGACCAAGGTCTGAGCTGGGAGATCCTTCTGGTGCCATGTTTGTTTCAATTTGGGATAGCTCTACTACCTGACACAACTCAAAGTGAATCATAAACTGAGTTATCATTTCAACATTGTATTCTGGAAATATTTTCTTAATAACTGCTTTCGGTACTATCCCAGTATTGCTAGCTACACGGATATACTCCTTGAGAGATGGATCAGCAAACAAAGCTCCATTGACCTTCCTAAGAATGCTCTCTTTGTGAAGGACTATCCAGCTATTGAGTGGGTCTTCAGATGGAATAAAGAGAATCAAACCCTTCTCTGACAATGTCTTCAGAATTGGGACGATTTCTGTGCTGAAAGGTTGAATGAGTTTATCCTGATCAGCCTTAAGATATCCAATGAGGTCAGAGAGGAATATGGCATTCACATCAGGATCAGGTATCTTCTGTTTCAAGAAGGCAAGCATCAAGTGGCACATCATGGAAATGGGTGGAGACATGCTTAAGACTCTTTTATTTATACTGCATAGCTGGTCTATAAACTGATCCATCTCTTCACTATATGCATCTGCAGCATTCAAGGCTAAAACATTTACAAATTTTTGGTGGCTAATGGCCATCTTAGCAAGTGACCGCAGGTGCGTAAATTTTCTAAAAAGCTGCCCTGGTGGTAGCAGGTCAGCATGTGTGCCCATTACTATCACTGATGACTGCTGGGGACACTTGTGGCACACACCATCAATCATTGTGGACCAGTAGTACACCTCCTTAGTCATGACCTCAGGGTCATGCCTTAGGTCCTGCAGGAGGAGGAAGATGGCTGGACTGGTGAGGGAGATGGCCTCCAGACATGCAGAGTGGCTGGAGAAGTATTGGTGATGTCCGGCCAAGTCATAGATAATCATATTGCTGTAGGGACTGTCAACTTGATGGGGAATGATCCCAGCAGTGAGAGGTTCCACATGTATCTCATCTCGTAGTCCGAAGAAACGCTAAACAAGTAAAAATCCGTACACTGAGTCAATAATTGCATATACATGTACAGTCTATGGTATGAATTACACTGCACGTTCTGTTTTCAAACTATATGTAGCTTCAGACTGGTTACTATCAAGTGTGTACAGTGCAATTGAGGCCGTGCTGCTTCCTTTGAGAGAGAATACATATATCATCAGCATGGGACTGAAATTTGATGTTGCTTGTACAATAGTTCTAAAAAGTCCAATCAAGCTAAGGGCATCGCGGTCACATCTTCTTTGTGGGCTATGAAAGCTGGTTTCTACTCGACGAATTCTCGTTCGTGGGTGTCATTAACATACAGTGATGAAACAAGCAATATTTGGGATCGTTTCCGTGAAAAGGGACCTAACGCCAGTACGTGCAATAGAAATGTAACACTTGCGTTGAAATGTATGGCTAATTAAAACTTCAGTGTCTTACAACTCCATGACAGATACTCCGATTCTCAGTGTAAGAAGCAATGTGTAGAGGACATTTCACTTGTAGAATGTCAACTAAAAATGAAATCTTGAAACAGCATGCATTAGGTTCCTTTTCACGGAAATGATCCCATTTACTCATAATCGGGCGAGTAGACAATTACGGCCAGACACGTAATCGCGGCAGCGCTGCTCATGCCTACATCTTTATGCATTTATGTGTATATTATTACATATGGAATGTTCTACGAGGTTTTGACCCTTATGAATTTATTTATATAGCTTGCAATTCAAATCGCTATATCTACCGAACAGTAAATTCCTCTTCGCATTTGCATTTTGTCAACTTCCTCTTTGCATTTGCATTTGATCGTGCTAAATTAAGAGATGGTTGCTCTAATATTGCGCCTCACACTGTGTACTAAGGCTATTTTCTACACACTTGCTAGCCCACTATTCACTGACAGTTCACAGCTCCTCATGCACAGAAAAGCAGTAATAATAATAATGGTGAGCCACAGCAGAAAGCTGAATCGATAGCAGTTGGTAACATTTTATAAATTACCACAGGTTTAGACCTTACAATTGTGGCTAGATAAGAACTGCATCTGTTGTTTAGGTACACAACAGCAAATAAAAACGCTCCTTCGTTGCAGGAATGGCACAATTATTGCTGTGACTCTTGGATGTGTATTTGTACACCAGTTTCGACGTTTGGAATGCTCAATTGGAGTGAATCATCAGTGCACCTGGCTGGATATGTGTCTCAGCACAAAACGTATCAACAAGAAGCAACTCAACGATTCCTCAGCATTTTCACAGGCTCTCGAGTGATATGCGCTTTATAAAATAAAGTTGAACTGTCTTGATCTTAGGACAAGGATGTTTATGGAGAAATGAAAATCATGGGAACCTGCGAATTCTTCAGACAAATTAAATATGCCCCCACAGATGTTCGATATGGGATTCGTTTGAACAAATCGATTTCCACACTTTTTACAGCAACTACATTAGCCTGGATATGATAATTATTTACAGAACCGAATGGCATGTGTACAAAAGATGAAAAAATCATGGATGTATTTTTTTAGATTCAGAGGTTCTAATTCAAACTTCGTAATTATAATAAAATCACATATCAGTCAGTACACAGTAGACACATCCTGTGCAGGGGAATCAAGTCTTGTATATCCGAGACATCTGGTTCTTTTTATCTTGTATTCAATTTTAATTATCGAAATACTCATATCAACATGATTGATGAACAAATTTAATGTGTCATAGCATTGTTATTATTTCTACTAAGCAAGTACGATTTACATTCAGACTTGTTCTGAAATTTCACAACATCTTTTACCATCTGTTATATTGGAAAATCACTAAATCATGTGGAGAAATTTAATTGTCTCAAACACACAGTGGACTATATTATTTAACTCACACACACCTAAGGATTTCCAGAAGAGATTATAAACTTATTCAACCAGATATAAATGAATAGCAAAGCTAAATCCGAGTAGTTGGTAAGTTCACCATTTCATTTTTAATCTGGCCATACCATACTGCATTTTACACTAGATCTATATGTATAACCACTAACACTGTACAGCCTGGGCATATAACATCAACATTTGAGACAAGCAGAAAAAGACCATGCTTTGATGTCAACTATGCGCCTGATAACAGTAAATGTACTGAAGTAAGGTATTTGAATGACATCATTTCTTTGTTTTGATGATGGCAGTGGTGCTAGACCTGCAGCTACAGCAAACTATCTAACAGTATGTCCATGAAACCATATACTATGTAGCCAAATTTGATCAACATCTGGCTTGACAGTCATACAGTGCTCAGTGTCAATGCACTGCAAGCATGGTAAAGCCATAGACATAGGAATTACAAGGTTTGCAACACAGTGGGTATTGCATCGTGACGTCACATTAGCTTAACATAGTTCTGCCCTTTTTCTTGAGTCAGTTTTCTCATGGTTCTGGACATTTCTATCAGTATTTTCTAGCTTCCATGTTCCCAAAATCCAACATGATATCTCTTTGATTTGACTTCTTATCTTGTTCTTTGTATCCAAATCTAACTTTTTGTTACTACATATAAATTATAGCATCTATGATTAGTTTCAGGGTTTTAGTAGAATATGCGATTAGAAGAAAGCAAAGAGTTGGCTGTAGTACTTATCTCATGGTATGTGTGCAGCAGGCCTGTTTTGAAGCTTAAATAGAAAAACGGTTGGCATTTATGTTGCAGTTTTGTTGTAATTCTGAGGATGTTTTGTGGAGTTTTTAGCTTCAAAAAGGAATGAATTGTAGCATTAACGCTCACGTTTTCTTGTTTGGCTAAAAATGCTGTGTTCTGTGGAGTGGTTGGATGGGTGGGACTAGTTTCATTGGAAGAATGCCAAGAAGAACTAAAGGCTTTCACCCGTCTAGATCAACAAAGCAATAGCAAGCAGGACGACTATGAATACAACTTGCAAACAACTCGCAGGAAACCAATGACATCATGTTACATGGTGTTTCAACCCAATACATGTATACATCTCACGTGATGTGATATAATGTGTAATAGAGAATATTACGTCTAGACACTAACATTTCCGATCAGATAGGAGATGTCATGTGACAGGAGAATTACCAACCTAGTAGAACCATGAATACTCAGTATCCATGGTACAATTTAATGGTGATGTATTCTAAGCTAGCTATTCGTAGTGCCATTTCAAAAGCCACCAAAGAGCTGGGTTTTAGAGTTACTGTACTTAGAAGTTTCCTGAATGGCGTTTGTCTGCCTCCCAATGGGATGCGTAAAGTTCCTGTGTTACTGTTTATTGTCTCTCACAAACAACACACGATTGGGGCCCTGTACCCTTTTTTTGTGTAGAACAACATTTCGCTGGTGCTTGCAAATGTGTGCAGTACAAGTATTGAAGGCTTATTTATACATGTATTTAATGTTATGATCATCATAAGTACTGGAACTGCAATGATAGCAAGCACCATAACACATTTTGAATTGAAACAGAGACCTACATGTATCATTACATTAATGCCTACTGAAATAGGCTGCACATAACATACAGCACGCGGTGCAAAATACAATAACTTGCATAAAGTATTTCATTCCTAAAATTACACAATGATAACACCATTGTCTCACAAATTTGTACCAGATTATACAGCGATTCTGACATGGTAATAATTTTGGACACTTGCTACATTTTTATGAGAACTATATACATGTGTATGTAGTGACATTTATTTGCTTTCCAAATATTCAAATAGCCATCTAGTGCAGTGTCCATTATATTTAATGTAATAATCACCCTAATTACACGTACTTCTGTAACTGTAGTACAATGACAGCAAGCACCATATTACTTCATAAAATTGAAAGGTGGAAATCGTACTCTGAACTCAGTACAGCAAAATTTTATTGATGCCTACCGTAGTAGAATGAATATTCACTGCAAATGGCATACAGTACGTGGAACAAAATATTAATACCTTGAACAAATTCTACAAATATACAATGATAATTTAAACCAGCAGTGTCTCACAAATGTTTACCAGATTATGCAGCAATTCTGAAATGGTTTTATTCTACACATCAATGAGAGCTACATGTATATATAGTGAAGTGCTACTACATGTGCATGTACCTACAGTGTACCATCCAAAGGCATCTCATGGAAGTATCCATTACAAAATATTCTCACCTTTACAATATGGGTTGTTGTTAATGATTTTGGCTTTGAAATATCGATGATAGCCTTAGATAAAAATTGGAAAACATTTTTTATGCCATTTAATAACAATGGCATTTTAAATACACCAATTTACGTGCATATACATCTGCATATACATCTGCATGCACATGTGCGTATACATGTATGCATGCGTGACCAGTGTATGGTCTAGGGTGCATATACGATTGCAGATTCACATGAAATGCTGCTATAGGAATAAGTTTCAATGCATAACATTTCTATAGTCTCTCAATTAAAGCATGTGGAGGGAGGGTCAAGCTATATTGAAATACTGTGTATATACTGATGGGGTAGCAACCTTAAAAGCTATATATTTCTGAAACCCACTCCTACAGTGTACACTACTAGTCTATACTATATACATGTAGGAAAGCCAGCTGTGTAAAAGCACTTGTACTCAGGATGCCACCCATTGTACAGCCTACCTGCGTCAATGTACTCTTCCCAGCACCAGAATTTCCACACAACACAACCTTTCCATAGGAATCAGCAGGAAAGTCACTGCATGTCTTCACCACCTGTTTGAACACACCAAGGGATGTGTACTTGGCAACCATCATGGCTGTATGTCCTTCATTGTTTCTGATGTTGATATCAATGCCAGGATGGGAGAGAAGTGCTTTTACACAGCTGGCTTTATCTTCCCTTGCAGCCTGATGAAGAGCAGTATCACCGTGCTGGTGGAACAAGGAACAATGACTTATTTCATACATCACACCAGTTGCACAAACACCTTTTCCAGCAAAAGAAGGATAATCTAAATTCAAGTTTATAATCAATCTCGACAAATGGATGGAAAAGTTACAAAAATGCATCACAGTTCAATCAAAAACTTCAGAATAATTAATGCATATATAATTTCCTATTTTAATACTTAATGCTATACCATTTCTCAATGTGAAAATCTATTTTGTTGTCTTGCACAAGCTCCATGCCGATTTTACAAGATCCGATACCCATAGTGTCCTGCCACTATTGATTTGTTCTGTTTGTAAATTTCTACTTTATCAGTCCATTTCAGAGATGCAGCTGTGCAATGTTAATGCTCAATTCATGCCATTATTGTATGAAATCTGTGTTCCATTCTTGATAACTTTTTTGTTCCACCTATTCTCCATCCATTCTCCACCTTAAACTAAGCTAGCCATTCACAACTACTTTTGCCTCACACTAGCAGTGCATTTATGAGGGTAAATTAAATTAAGAAGACCTCTCACTTTGCGGGATGCTCATACTACGTGTTAATTAACAGATCTGAATAAATGGTTGCAGTAATCTTGTGCCTCTCATGTTGCGTGTGTGTGTGTGTGTGTGTGGCAGTATTCAACACGGCGCAAGGCTATTCAGCTAAGGGACTTAACGCCATATAATGCCCATTATTCTGGTCACATCTCATGCATCTTTTTCAGCTAAGCGACTTAAACTGCCTCTATTTTGGTCCCTCCCACTCCACCTCTTTTTACTTTAAAGCTACACAATTTAACCCTATAAATACCCCTATTTTGGTCACACCTATGGCATAAAGAATTGAACACTACTATGTCTCTATTTTAGCTACAACTATGGCACTTGTTTGACTTGCCATTTAACCCTCTAATTTGGTATATTTTAACCACACCCCTCACATATGTAGTGCTAGTCCTGCATAACACTATTTCCATTGGCTACAACCAGAGCTTATGAAATCTCTTGTTCTGCATACCATTATCTGGAAATATGTTCTTTTGTCCTCTGAATTAGTCACTATTGTCAACGCAGCAGATGTGATTGCTGGCTACACTTTCTGCCTACCATTAAAACATTATGCCCTCTCCACATATTTTAGCAAAAGACATCAATTGGGATAATCTTAAACTGCACTTACCGTGTCCTGATCGTTGACCAGTGCACCATTCTCCAACAGCAGCTGTATACACGTGATAAATCCCGATGATAATGCCATCCGCAGTGGAGTCTGCAGTCTATTCTGTAAAGGAAAAAGATGTACATGTATCATGAAACTACCACCAATGTCACGTACAAAACATGACACAGCCTCATCTTTCCCATATGCACAGAAACTGAGGAGTCATGGAGACCTTGGCCACCATGCAGATGCTTCATTCAAATAGCTAGTCACAAATTACAGTTTCCAAGAAAATTGCGCTTCGTTTATATTATATAAAAGTAATACAAATACCTTCTGATCGGGTAATGCTATCAACTTTCTACTTTCAAAACGTACCATTTTGTATGTGAAAATATATTGCTATAGCACAGTGCCAATGTTACGAGGTCCAATACCTCATGGGGTCAAAACAGCCACATCGTCAGTGGGAGTGTTCAAATCACTTTCAAATTCGGTGTGTATGTAGAGGGGTCCTGTCGATATTGATTTGTTCAGTTTGTTAATTTGTGAGTTATCCGTTACGGAGATACAGATGTGCAAAGTTAATGCACATTTCTCACTCAATTCACGCCATTATTCCATGAAACCTGCGTTCCATTCTCCCAATGTACGATAAATTTTGATAACTTATTTTCTCCCCCCCCCCCCCCCCCCCCCCCCCCCCCCTCAATTCTCTGCCTTAAACTATGTTTGCAACTGTTTTGCCTCAGCCAGGCAGGGGGGTAATTTAAACGAAGAAAACTTCTCAATTCGCAAGATGATTGTGCCAAATTCATGGATCTCAGTGAATGGTTGCAGTAATCTTGCGCCCCCACATCGCAGTGCGGCAGTATATGTATCTTAAACACGCGTAAGGGTATTTGCTACACACTCACATTATCCTCTAGTCTTGTAACAAAAGTTTCCTCTTTGCCATAACCTTGCTAAAATACTCGTATTTACCCTGTCACACCCTTGCAGTTATATGACTTTAGTGTGTTGTTTCTCACAAACTTTCAGCTCAAACACTCACTCACACATAGTACATGGACATGCACTCGTGCTGGCTCACATGCTCTTTTACATTTGTGCACACACTTGCATTATTGCGTAATTGGGCCTGTATACCATTGTGTATGGCATGTTCTTATGACAATACACACACACACACACATACACACACACACACACACACACACGCATGCACAGTACACTTGGCAAACAATAAATCTGTCTGATACAGTAGTATGGTATAGACACCCATTGTCACATGCACACGTCCCATATAACTGATTCTTCATGCATGTCTTACATGAAGTTGTACAGTCCAGTGTCCCATAGGATTCGTCCTTTTGTAGTCACATCATGCTCCCATAGGATTGGTACTTTTTTACATGCATCATGTCCCCATAGGCATGTCTCCATAGGATTGTTTTTTGTGTCCCCATAGGATAGGATTGTTTCTCTGTATACCCATCTTGTCCCATAGATTTGATCCTCTAGAGGTACACATACATTGCGCTTTTGCATAACGCACACACCACTGGCAAAGAATAACACTATTTACCACAACATGAGTAAGGTTTTAAGTTCCTACACACTCTCATAATCATTCTCCAGTCAGTGGAGGAGTGTGAAATAAAGCTTTGCTATTCAGCATAACCCTTGCTCAACTTCTCATCATTCTATTTGCCTCGTCCACTCAGCAAAGTGGCAATTCTACCACTTGCAGTGACTTTGGTCTCTCTTTACTCTTACAATGTTCGGCTCACACAGACCTAAGTTATTGAAATACTAAAATAAATTCATAATGAAATGTTATGAATCTCATCACCAAATTATGCATCGCCATGCACGTGGCATTAAAAGTGCACAATTGTGCAATGCATTACAACACAAAATGTTTCACCCAAAATGCACATGTTCAGTGTAGTACACATTGTCTGTCCCTCTAAACGCGTTCTCTGTATATGCATTCTATTCTATAAACAGTTACGAGGCCACTGACTCTATTCTCAATATCTGTATCCTCTCAGTACCATTGCAAGTGGTCTTCTGCTTCCTTTGACAACTCTTGCATGCAGAGTTCCCAGCTATCATGTTATTGCTCTTGCCACATGTACATGTTTAACAGTGTTTACATGTAGGTGTTGTGTGTGTGCATGAATAATGTACTTGTGTGCATGTGTTGTGCTCAAGCTTTTGTCAGGTTGATTTACACAAAGTGTGAACCTGCATAATTGTGTGAGTCAGCACGATGGACTGTTCATGTAATATGTGTGTAGAAATAAGAGACCAAAGTCACGTACTGCAAATGGAACAAAAGCTTAGTGGGAGAGGCATAAAAAGTGAAGAGAAGTTTAGCAGGGGTTACATGTATATGCAAGTACATGTATTTGTACACACCTCACAGAGAAGGGTTATTTGAGTGTGTAGGACCTTAATGCCTTAACAGACACTACAACCATTTTTTATTTGAAATATTTAATTACATAGTACCTCTTTAGTTAAGCTTAGTTTGAAGATTCCAACTTGCATTCTTATAGTGTATTTAATGGTCTGAAGTCAATACTGTTGCAATGATATATTAAAGTTTTTGATGTCACTCGTCTGTTATGTAACATGTACCATAGAAAGGAAGGAAAGAGCTAGAGTCTTTGGGGTATTCCCATATTGATTCGAACCTTCTGGTTATGGGTCAGAGTCATGAACTGCGAACGACAAGGACGATGGCAAGAAACCAGGAGTGTGTATCAGCATTATTACAAGTTTACTGTTTGCCACACCGTGTGAGTGCTGTGTGAGTTTCTGTGTGTTTGTGTGTGTGATGTATGTGTGTCTGTCTGTGTGATGTGCGTGTTTGTGTGGGCAAATTTATAGTTGGTGAGTGTGCAGCAGGTCCATTGTACAAAACAATGCCCAAGGGTGTGGAAGTGTCAGCAATGGTGAGTGCTATGTGTGAGCTGAAAACTGTGTGAGATAAATAACAGACTGAAGTCCCTGCAGTGTAGCAGATAGTGGGCGTGGCAGGAAAGAATTTTAGCAAGGGTAGGGGAAATGTTGGAAAGCTTTATTATTCATTACTAGGAAAGGGTGATGCCATTGCATAGGAACCAATCCTTACGAGGGTCATGATGCATACTGCCTTCCACATGAGGAAAGAGGCTAATTCTGTGTCAAATTCGAATAAAAAAAATTTCTGTTCCAGATTTTGAACCAAACTTTCTATATTTATTTACCATTATTGGCATTTGCATTGGATTTATCCCTATAAATAAACAGTTGGTTCTTTTTTTACCTTTGTACGTTGTTGGTTTATATATTGTGCTCTCTTTGACTTAGAGTAAATAGCTCTATTTCAGGTAAACTCATTCAGTGGCTAAAATGTACCAGAGTGTATTTTTAACTGAATTCAAAATACTGGTAATTGTTTTTTTACGGTAAACACTTCAGACCATGTACCTTTACTTTTCCAAAACATTAACATGGGCTGGCTATGGGACTGTTTCTAATTTTTACTTTACCCATTAGAGATATAAAGTAATTTCACATTTTCCCTCAATTCGCGCCAATGTTTTCTTCATACATTGAATTGGAAGTGGTTTGCCAAAATTAATGGTGCAAAACGACCTGGAAAATGTGCATTAACTTTGCACATAATGGAAAAAGAATAAACTATCGAACAGAACAAATCAATATCCACAGGACACTCTACGTATACAAACAATTTGAGCGATTTGAACGGTCCTATCTGGTTTTGAACCCCACGAGATATGGGAATTCATAACGTGAATGTGATGCTGCATACAGGACGTCCATGAATGAACAGGAAACCTTTAATGATTATAGCTTTATACAAAAATCAGTTCGTCAGTTGATATTTGATATAGTTGGCTCTAATTAGACATATGGGATCGTTTCCACAAAAAGGGACCAAATACATGTTTTTTCAAGATTTCATTTTTTTTAGAAAACCGAAATTTCTCTACACATTGCTTCTTACGCACTGAGAATCAGAGTATCTGTCAGTTTTGCAATACTTCGAGCAACAAATCTTTGCTTGCGTGGTTCTCGCACCAAGTGGAGAAGTGGTGTTGGAATGGATGATGGTGCTGGGCTACCGGCAGAATTGCTAAAATTGGATTAACACTTTTATTTCATTCCTTTGTTCTGTCGTTTTGTTTATTTATGTACATGTATTATTTGTATGTCATATTTCTGTTTGCAGGTTATTTGAGTATCTGTCATTGAGTGTAAGGCTCTGAATTTTAATTAACCATACATTTCAACACAGGCATTACATTTCTATTGCGCATACTGGAAAATTTAAATGTATGCGCTAGGTCCCTTTTCCAGTGATAATGTATAGAGGGATTGGAAATGGGTCACGTGCGCCATAAATTGTATAGGCAAATTCAGCGATCACTCCGACCTCGTGTTATTCACACCTTGATGCGAGTAAAGAAAAGTGAGCTAAAAGCACGAAAACCACTTCATTCATTCTTTAGAATCTAGTACTACATGTATCGGCTGCTTGCTGTATCATTATTGTGGTCTACATGTTCTCTTCTGGCGAGTTATAAAGAATTCTGTAAAAGAAATTGTTAATTTTGTAGGGCAGTTTTTAGTCCGACAGTATCTGCTCAACTGGTGGAGATCAGGCTTCAGAAACTGCTTATTTTATTGGATTGATGGACAAATGTTTTGATGCTCTAAATGTCAATAACTTCAGCCATGGAGCAAAGTCACTAAAGCCTTTTCAGATGCCTTATACATCAGTTGATGACTTTCGGCTAAAAGTAGTAAGAATAATGATATTAATGACCAGTTCTTTATTCACATTTTAAAAGTGGATCGAGAATGACTTTTTAGGGTACCTGAAGGACTGGAAGTTCTCAGTGGAGAATCGTACTGAATTCAGTAAGACACAGAAGAAAATGATGCTACTCAGTGCTGAAACACATACTGGGTTACAAACGACATGTAAGAAGTACTGATGTTGCCACTAGGTTTACATCGAATATCCAACTGTACAGGCCTTTCTTTTCTGGAGTTGGTGCCGAACTTATTGTCTCTTCTTGATGTTAAATCATTTTTAAGTCAGCGTTTGTGTCAAGATCCGTTGGACTGTTTCTTTGGGCTACAGAGACAACATGGGATTGTACATGACAATCCAAATGTATTCGAATTCACAAAGAATACTCAAGTAAAACTGGCTACCAATGTGTTGGACAGGGTTATAAGTTTATGGATTACGAAACGTGGGTTTTCGTATGCAAGTGCCTGGTATAAAACTGAACAAAAGAAGACCCCCCAGAAGTCCAAAGGCCTGAGGAAACAATTGTAGGGTAGCGTGACTTTGTTATTACATGTGTGTATTATTTATTTTTTGTTGTGTATTACATGTGATTTGTGTCTTTTACTGCGTTGGACAAAACAGATGAAGCAGCCAAAGAATTCGATGTAAAAAGTTGACTTGTACGGATTAGGTACAGCAGTATGGACTTGTAAGGATTCAGGTGCAGATGGCAGCTGTTACCTAGTGATAATTGGTGCCATTTCCAATCCCTCTATATGTTATCTCTGCCTTTTAAATATAAATATCATTTATGTTTAATAATAATAATATTATTCATTGTTAAAGAAATAAATGCACATTATTATTTACATCCTTATTTCAATATATATGTGCACCAGATAATAAAAGGTTTATGGCGGAGGAGCTATCCTAGAAAGGATAGCTGTGGCATTGGCACACACAAGGTTGAGATTCAGCCGACCATAGATCTCGTGGAGTATGGTGGACTTTGGCCGGCATGTGGAGGTGGCAAGTCTGGAGGCTACAGAAGAGATGATGGCTGTGGCTTCCTTTCCCCAAGCCCCATAGGTTTCCACTACCATAGGGACACATACCCAACCTAGTTCAGAACATTTAGGGTCATTGGCTTGGTGCTTCCTAGCCTCGGTGGCCTGGGCTGCAGCGGTGGCCGACACTCCCGCTTCCAACAAAGTGACAGGATTAAGCGGTGAGGTGATGCTCACATCTAATGCTGCAGTTCTGCCCAAGAACCAGTTGGGAAGTAAGATGTCAGCTGGACGGGTCTTGCTTAATGGCTTATGAAGTCTTATTATTGTTGGTACCAAGTTTTAATTAACTTTAAATTAAATCAACTAATTGTACATTGGTTAAAGTACATCATCTGTGGACTATAAAAACTCCAAACGATTAAACTTAGTGATAAGGGGTGTATTGGAAATTTCAATCAAATTATTCATGATGGAGAAACAACCTCAATAATCAAGCACATATTTCATTATAAAACTTCTGGGGAATGAAATTTTGCATTATCCTCTATATTGCTTACCTATTGATGTTTATTAAAACTAGTTATGACTATTTTTGGATCTTGAATACATGGGTGTTAATTTTAAAATTACAAGGACCCCGTAAAACGTTATTTTAGAACAACTCTACGAAACAACTTTAAATTATGTACACTGTGCTACATAAATTGCAACAGCATGGGCTATGAATGCAAGAGATTAAATTACCATTACTGTGGTTAAAATGTGCACTTACAGTTCAAAATAAAAGTTAATTAATACTTAGTACCAACAATAATTAAGTTTATAACTGGCAATTACACTCATTCCTTATTAGAAAACATAACTCAATCACTGATGATCAAATATTTAACTTCAATAGTGAGTTATTAAATTACAAAGTCTCTTGATTGTGTAAGGGTTATCAAGTTAGATTTTTTGATTTGGATTTTTAATATAACAAAAATGTAGCAATTAAAATGATATATAGAATAATAATAATAATGCTATTGCCATCCTCACCAGATGTATCTTGAATTAACGATAGGCTATGTTTATATTTATGCTCCTGTAACATGTATTCCAATAATTACTGTGAATAATAATAATTATGAGTATCTGTTTTTACAACTATGTAAATTTGATGTCTTGTACAACATAAAATTATGTACACACAATGATAATAAATGCACACTTCTTAATCTAGAGAGTAATACATGCACAACCTAAATATATTGGCCTTACACCCCTAGCCAGGATAGGCCACAGATCTCATTAGGGTCAGGTTTAAACGGCCATAGATGTCAGCACTGTGGCTTGCAGCAAGAAGAGAGGCTAGCCAGGAAAATGTCTCTTGGGCCTCCCTACCCCAATTCCCATATGTTTCCACAGCAAATGGAACACAGGTCTACCCCAACTCAACACACTTTGGGTCCTTAGCAGCATGCTTGTGGGACTCTGCAGCTACTGCTGCTATCCCAGCTGTCGAACAAGACTCAACAAGGACGGCAGGAGTAAGTGGGGAAGTCACAGTTATATCCAAAGCCACAAGCTGTTCCTCTCCCATCTTGTTACCAGGACATCTGCAGGATGTGTGTGGCTATGATCAGATGTAAGACCATAGTCCACCTCAACAATGACTCCCATGTGGGCCTGACGAAAAAGGTTATCCACCACATCCTGCAGCAGGTTATGTCGAGTCACTACATCGCCTCCATAAGTGCATGTAATGGCATGATGCCCAAGGGGGTCCAGGGCAGACAGGACACAGTGAACCACCAGATGTGTTCAACCCTAACTACCAGGCCTGAAGCTCATTGGGTTCAAGATGCAGACCCAAGACAGGGGATGGAACCATAGACAACCATGATGCTGCATGAGGAGCCAAAACAGATAATAGGCGAGCTTTGTCTGCCATAGAAGAAGCCCTAAAAATGAATTAAAAAGGTGACATTCCAATTTCTTAGACAGAGTCTGCTGAGTAACAGGTGTGGATGATACTCCTTCTGCTGTGATTACATCTGATGGAGAAACCTGGTGATCGACTGCACGTTTTAGGTGTAGATTATCTGCACTGCTACAGCCAGATGTGGATAAAGAAGCTATAAATACTGCACATGAGAGGTGAGCAAGAGAGCGCAGACCAAGGCCCCAAAAACCTAAGCTAAGCTGGGCTTGTATCCAGGCAGGGTCTGTTGTATCAATGGAAAAACAGGATGAGAAACAATTCTTTACTTTATCATCAAACAGCTCCAAGGAACCCGCCAGACTTGATGGGGTGGCTCTTGCCAGGTGGACCAATTTGCAATAGCTGCCACACAAGCACAGAAGAGATAAGGCCACATGTGGGTCAACTGCTGCTACATCAACCAAAGAAGACAAAAGTTTCTTGGCATCAGCACACTTTCCAGTAATGAGTTTTATTGCTCTTATAATTTCCCATAGCATCTATCAATGTGATGTAGTGTAGGTTTAGTTAACATTTTGTGTACATTGTGTATGCCCTTTGTAGTAGTCTAGTTGTGTGCTATGTTTATTGGCTGATTGCAAGCAGAAAGGCTAGGCAGGAGACACACTCTGAGCCTCTTTCTTCCAATTGCCGTATGTCTCAATGGCAAGTGGAATGCATGACCACCCCAACTCCTGGCACTTAGCATCGTTGGCAGCATGCTTCCTTGATTCAGCTGCAAATGCTGCTGCCCCAACTGCCACACTAGCTTCACTGAGGGTGACAGGAGTAAGGGACGATGTAACAGTGACATCAAAGACAGTAGGTTTTCCTCTGTACCAAACCTGAGCAAGGCCATCTGCAGAGCTGGAGTTGGCATTATCTCTGCTCAAGCCATATCCCACTTCAATCTTCACTGAGAGATGGGCATGATAACAGAAATCACCAAAGATGTCTCTCAGGTGGTTGTGCCGAGCAACGACATCTCCACCTGTATGCAGGAGGCAGCATGATGACCAAGCGGATCAAGGGCAATACCAGGGCAATAGGGGCACAGGGAACTGCCTGAGGTATCTAAACCTAACAACCACCTAATTTCCACTTGACATTCAGCTGGATCTGGGTGCAGATCCAGAGAGCCAGGAACTTGCTTGGGGGGCAGAGATAGAAAGAATGCAGGCCTTGTTTACTGGAAGAAGACAACAAGGACTGTCCAACCTCTTTCACAAAACTTTCTGGGATGGTGGAAAAGCAAGAACTGCCTCAACTGTTATTGAGTCATGGGCAGAAACCGGTGCATTGGAGTGAGAAATGGCATGCTGCTAATGGATGTTTGCATCACTCCCATGACCTGAAGCAGCAAGGGAGGAGATAAAGCAGCACAGGAGTGGAGAGATAGGGAACGAAGTTTAATAATTATATTCTACATTAAGGCCACACCTAAATCGAGCCCTACCCTTTGTCTATGCATATGCATCAATAAGTATGCCCTACCACTCATCACTACATATACATTAGGGATATATGTATGTCAGCAATAGACATTGCTCTGATCTCAAACTACAGTTACCTTGTCATGATGGTTGACCTGTGCTTTGCTATCCAGCAGCAGCTGCAAACCTGTGACATGACCCCCTGATACTGCACATCTCAGTGGAGTCCATCCATCCTGTAAAGATAGTACCACCAATGTCACATGCATGTACAACACATCACACAGCCCCATCTTTCCCATATACACAGAAAAGGAGTCACGGAGACTGTGGCCACCATGCTGATAGTTCATTCCAATAGCTGTGATAAGCAGTCACAAATTATGGTATATAGGATAGTTTGAAAATGTCTCTTTGTTTATTATAATATAAATTATAAAAATAACTTACATTTAAATCATCAACATGAACTATCGACTTCCCATTTCAACCCTTCATATTCCACCATTTCTCTATGCACTGATACACGTTTATTTAGTGTCTTGCATAAACTACGTACTGACATTACGAGGTCCGACACCCCATGGGGTTCACTACATCTTCAGGTGGGAGTGTTCAAATCGCTTCAAATTCCAAATGTGCATACTGTAAAGGGATCCTGTCACTATTGAATTGTTCTGTTCCTTAATTTTCACTTTATTCGTTATGGAGATAGAGTTGTGCAAAGTTAGTGTTAATGCACATTTCCCACTCAATTCATGTCACTATTGTCATGCAACCTGTGTTCCATTCTTCCAATGTACAATACATTTTGATAACATCCTTGTTCTGCCCATTTTCCACCCATTCTCTGCCTAGCCATTCGCAACTATTTTTGCCTCACACAGGCAGTGAGTTTATGTGGGTAAATGACCTTCCACTTTGCAAGATGATCATATCAAATTAATTCACATTAATTTTACATATTTCTGAATCGCTTGCTCAGTTGGTCCCATACACAAAACATCCTCTTCTAGATACATGTGCATAACGTTTTCTATGCTTTTCACATACATCCAAAAGTATAGCTCTATTAATAGAAGCCAGAGGGTCATGAAGACAAGATCACACACACACACACACACACACACACACACACATAATACACATACACACACACACACACACACACACACACATACACACACACACACACACACACACACACACACACACACACACACACACACACACACACACACTATGCCCTCTCCTCATACAGGAATGACATTGGTCTGATCTCAAACTGCACTCACCTTGTCCTGATGGTTGACCTGTGCACCCTTCTCCAACAGCAGCTGCATGCACTCAGCATGCCCTTTCATTGACGCCAATATCAGTGGAGTCCCTGCATCCTGTAAATACAGACGTAGCACCAATATCACATACATACATGTACTACATGTAGATAAGAATGGTATGGCCTTGGCTATTGGCTCTTAGAGTACAAAAATGCAGCTATAAATGAGACGAATACCTCAGCAAAAGTTAACAAGTTAAGTTGAACTACACTAAGTACTCAGTAACTGGGCTAAATATGAAGGAAACCTAAATAGGGTGTTTTGATATAATTTGTGTTGGCCAAATTACTTTTTATTACATGGTAACATATATAGCACATTTAATTACTGTTTGAACTTTCTTGTGATAAATGCATTTAATTCACATCAAGGTGTGGAATGAATCCATGGGGCAATGAAGAGAGCATAGACATAGGAACCAAGGAAGCAAGGCCAAGGCTCTCCCTGTCTTGAGCATTTTGCGTGTACAGTATGTTGAAAAATTGAACACACCTACTAATTGTACACCACATCTTGTGTGGTAGTCAGCACTGGTGGTTCTCCCCCTGGATAAGCTGATGATCAATGGATGAAGATGTCCAATGACGCTATGCATAAATTAGTTAAGTGACGGCACCATGAGGATCTAATAGTACAGTGCTAGTTATAGTTGGGTGATAGCTACAGTGTCCTAGCACAGGAAGGAAAAATCCATTCCAGCTCATGCTCTGAGGTAGTCTCGATAGTCTGCCTAGCCACAAGATCCACAACAGAAGTGCATTGTACCATGACCAACTTCAGTGTATGGATCAGAGGGGAGCTTTCCACATAGAGAATTGACCTGAATAGCTGACAGATGAGCAGAAGGATGTTTTGAAGTCTCGAGACCTGTTATCTCCACCACATTTATGCACCACTCGAAGTTCTAAAAAACTGTTTCCACTGCACTCATTAGTCATTTATCCACCCACTGCTAACAGCTATCCTCAAAGAAGTTAATGAAATCATGTCATCCTGGATAAGCAGAAAGCAAGACTACACATTTGATGGAATTCCACATACGACAATAATTAGAAAATAGGTACGGTGTTGTTAGGATAACACTGCAGCTAGAGATTTGTGATTTGGGAGGATGTTCCAGAAAAGAGGCTTAGGCACCTACAGTTTGTGCTACCAAAAGCATTGGTTAAACCCATTTAGCAGAAATGTGATGATCGACTCACCCAGTGATAGCCATCTTGGTATGACAAACACCCTGGAAAAGATTCGATCCAGGTTCTGCTGGCCAGGCCAATGCAAGGACATCGAAGACTGGTGCAAGGGTTGCTAGATGTGACTGCATCTCGAAATCTCCAACTACTAAAAGATGTGCCCCGTTGCAGAGCAACCTTACTGGGTGTCCATTACAGCATGTTGCAATGTACATAACACAATGACTTGGAGGCCGAGCAACCACTGGCTGAAGGAGTGGATGAAATCAATGCTCAAAACTATGATGAAATTGCTGAGCCATTAGTTGCAGTACAAAACATGACAAGATGTAGCAAGAAGATCGACACGGAACTGCATGAAGCCAGACAAATTTGGCCACAACATTTATGATTTTAAAGCTAGACTTTGAAGGGGGAGGGAGGGGGAGTGATGTAGCATATGCACATGTAGTTAGTACATCATGCACATGTAGTTATTACATCATGCATGGACATGAACACTAAGGATTCCGTGCATACATGTAATTGTGCAAGTGCAGGCTTTTGCAGTTCTGGCGATTAAAGCTCATCTTTATCACACTTCTTTTATATGTGAATATATTACTGATAATATCAGTAATAACCAGACTAGAATATAGTGGACACTGCATGTTCAAAACACATGAATGGTTGGTTGATAGCACAATCAATGTACAAAATCCAACAAAGCATTTAAAATATATATACACAGGCCCTCCCACCTCCCACAGTGTATGTTTTACATCACTACCTATAATAATTCACATTAAGACTAAACATTATTGCTTGCTGAATTGGTCACACCCATATCCAGCCCTCCCCTCTACTACTTACATAACATGTCTATGCTTTGCACATACATCCCAATGAATAGCCTTTATTTCTCCTAGGCACATAAGCCGAATGATCAGAAACTGTACACTATGCCTTCTCCACATAAGGAATAAGCAATGGTCTGACTTTGAACAATAATACACTCACATTGGCCTGATAGTCAACTTGTGCACCCTTCTTTAACAACAGCTGCACACACGTGATATGCCCCTTTGATGATGCCCACATCAGTGGAGTCCATCCATCCTGTAAAGATAGAGGTACATGTATCATAGAGTACCACCATGTCATGGACTATACAACACACCAAACAGCCTCATCTTTCCCATAGACACAATGAGTCATTCCACATAGAATCAACACAGAGTTGGACAGCACTGCATACACTATTAACAGTGTGAGTTTGAAAAAAACCTGAGTACCAAGATTCAGGCTCCGAAACCTTTTGGTTGTAATTTTCTTTGCCAATGTACGAACTTTAGACAAATTCAGCATTGAACGATGCATATTCAGATGGATATAGTTTGGTTCTGCTGTGTTTCCATAGCAACAGTTAACTTAATTTAATTTGAAACCTTGCGACGATCAGTTCTCAAAAACATTTATTTGAGTTTAATGTTATTAATGCCAAATACTCACAGCACACATCAGACCTGATGGAACAGCTCAGGCTGTGACTCAACTATCACCTCGCATGACAGGCTCATGCTTCGAACAGCCATGTCTCTAGCGTCTTATTGCGTTTCTATGCATTAATGAGTTCACAGCCCCTGCGCCCTTCAGTCGTACATCACAGCATTTCTTGGCAAGAGGAGATATCCAGTTAGTCAGACGCCGCTCAAAGTATTACTAAGACGCTCAAAAACAGACCAATTGGGAAAGGCTTGGTCATCACAAATGCATTGCAACAATATGGAGAGCAGCAGGATTCCACGATCAAGGCCTTCATTCCATTTTAGGCATGGACCCCCCTTAACTGCAAAAGAAGTGTCGAGCGATTCTTCATCTCCACCTCAAGTCTCTTGGTCTCAACTCGGCCCACTACTAACCCACACAGCTTCAGGATTAAAGCCGCCATGGCTGCTGCTAAGGCTGGTTTACAGTGTCTTCACAGTCATGGAACTCAGCCGTTGGCCTTCTGCTCCTATATATGCCATGATCTGGCCCATACCTCTGCTGCTGCTCGGCTGGTTAAGGCTAATTGAACAGTTGTTTGCACACACTTGCATTGCCCACTTTTGTATTCCCTCATGTATGTGTATGGCCAGAAACTAATGAACCAGAATCTAACCAGCTGTGTTCATTATCTTGGGGCTGTAAGGCATATATTTTCGGGGTTAATTTGGGCGGAGCCCTGCAGGCTTGTCCCTACAAACCCAGCTAGCCAAGCCTGGAACAGCATCCTGGCTTGGTACACAGGTCACCTGGTTTGTGGTCAGTGGCACTCACTAGTGCCCCCACAGGTGGGGGACTGGGAAATATAACACAGGCCCGTGGATACTCCTGCCAAAGTCAGCTTGGGGAATTATTAGGGGGGTGATTAACATTCCTCACCTCATCAGTGGCTTCAATCTTTGTGCCCTTCTTTAGAAGTTCAATGACCTCTTCCAGATTGCCATTGCTTGCTGCATCTCTTAGCTTCTTCTCACGTTCCTACAGCAATACAACAATGTCAAGGCAGCAATTGGTTTCTGGACAGAGCATCCCTGTATGGGTTCTGCTATCCAAGCTAAACTAAACTTGTAGGATATGCCCTTAAGACAATCCCTGAAAATTTGTACATTTGGTAGTTACAGGGTACGAGTCCTTGTTGGACTAAGCCATAATGTATGATACAGGTTAATTTTGCGTGCACATGTTGGTTTGAAACGTTTTCTGCACAGAAAGTACGTGTAGGTGTATCAGATAAGATGATACGTACCTTTCAAAGTGGTCTCTGCAGATGAAAAGATGATCGAAGTACAATGCGGTTCAAATTAAGGGTGCATGTCTAAACTATTTTAGACAAGATGCATGCATTAAATCAGAGATATTATATATTATCTCTGATAAAATAAGAGCACAATGTGGCAAAACTATCAGTGGTCTCAAGGTCTCTCCTAATAATCTCTAATGTGATTTGTTATGCCAATCTAACAAAAGTTCACCTCCATCATTCTCTGTTGGGATGAGTCATTTGAATATTTGTGTTTGTGCATCACCACTTCACCGAACACCTGTAACAACTACTCAGTGGAAGCTGCTTCTAAAGTTTAGCGTATATTCTATTTGGATATGTAGTATGGTGGCTAAGATAAAAGCAGACTTTGTGCAGCTCCTGTTAGGTTACCGCCAGCCAAGGATCCGTTTTAGACTGATTGTGCTCGGCCCCTCAGTTCATTCTCGTCATATTGTATGATAGTGTTTTACCTCTTTACCTTTAGTACCCCCCCCCCCCCTCCCCCCCTACTTTCGCGGGATGGTATGCAATCACAATCAATCAACAACTTATCAACACTGTAGCTCGCGGAACATTAAAAATTGGCATCATCTCTCAGTACTGGTCCATCACTATATGGATACTGCTCAGCAATGTGCTTCAATATATTTGAAAAGTGCTAGGGCCTCCGAACCTTTGTTATATGTAACAAAAAGCTTCGAATGCATAGTTCGCTCCTCTCGCATGAGCTCCACATTGCTTCGACCCCTTGCGTGTGTGTGCACCTGAAATGGGATCAACAAAGTGCAGAGAATGATTAACTGTTTGGTGGGCTAATCCTGTGGTCGCAGACAGCTGATTCCACTCATCGCTGTAAACAATGCTTCCAGGGCAAATGTATTGCGCAATTAACGGTAGAAGAGTGTTGGCATCTCGCGTCGCTGAACATTGCACTTCCACCAGAAAACACTCCCCAGACACTCTCTCGATTCCTCCGAACACCCAATGCCCGTCAACCTGTCTTCCTCGATTGTATTTTCTTCTGCCGAATTTACTCTCATCAATTTCTACCTCAATTCCTGGTCCACCGATCACAGCAGGATGATCTATGAAGTACTGCGCACATACATCACGTATAAAATTGTACCAATCAATGGAAGTCTTGTTTGATATCTACATACGAAGGGGTAAAAAAGTTTTTAATTTACAGCTTCCTATCTGCTATAGCTTACAGAGAGTTCTGCTGCCATTTTGCCTACTGCTGTCTTCGTAGACCAATTAAAGATGAATAATTCTCAGGATTGTGCAATTTCAAGGTGACTACCTGGATACAAAAACGATTTTGTGTTTTTAATTTTTACCTTCAAAAGATGTTCCAACACGTATGGATACCTCCTTCCTACAACCTTTTCTAAGGCAACGCCACGCTAAGCCTTCTGGGCCTGAACCTCTATTAGCCAGGTTTATATCCCTCCCATAGCGGGGACATTGTTTGCTGTTAGAAATGAGATGGTGTCTTTGGCACCAGTGTACAGTTGATCACCCATTGGACACAGCCACACAAAGATCGCCATAGGAGATATTTCCGACCAGCCACGAAGGCAGCATAGCTTGCGCCATAATGCTCCGATACATAAAGAGTGGTCTAAGCATTAAACGCTATAGTTTATATACTCATTTTGGCGAGATGATGCCAAATTTTAATGTCCCGCGAGCTACAGTGTTGATAAGTTGTTGATTGATTGTGATTGCATACCATCCCGCGAAAGTAGGGGGGGGGGGGGGGTACTAAAGGTAAAAGGGGGTGCCTAAACTACACAGCAACCCAATTTTAATGTCCCGCGAGCTACAGTATTGATAAGGTGTTGATTGATTGTGATTGCATACCATCCCGCGAAAGTGGGGCCTAAATTACACAACAACCGATTAATTTGCATTTGCACATCCTGCTTTTTTTTTGTGAACTCACCCTTCCTTTTGCCATCGAAGTGTTCCTTCCTTCCCTTCATTCAATCACCAACTTGTATGCACTAGTCAATACCGTATTAGCTAGAATGGGGGGAGGCGTGAATACATAATTGGAAAATCTCGTGCGCCAACTGAATCAGCACGCGTGATCGCACCTATATTAGGAACGCTTGAATATTAGAAGTCACAAGGTAATGAAGTCGATAGGCGAATAAAGATTCATGTACTGTTTCTCGATATGCTATCAAGCCGCTTTGTAACGATAGAAAAATATCGGGGTGAATTCGCTGTTATAGAAGTGCTGTTCTCTTAATTTTTGTGTATGTAATGCTATAGTTCGGCATTTAGCATCTTCAGAAACTCAGAAACCTCCCTGCATATGCGAACCTAATAATTATCAGCAGATACCTATCTGGATACGTAACCATGAATGCTAAAGTCCGGATCCTAAAGCTAATCCTGGTGTCACAATTACGCTAATGCTGGCTTCAGGTTCATCTACCTAGAACGCTTGGATGCTAAAAAAAAAAACGTCTTCCTGTTGTGCTGTCGTAAACCCCTCAGATCATTCATAAATGAAACCAAATTGTCTTCATACCCTATGGCTTTGGTGCCATACGCTTCCTATCACCTCACTGAGGTGAAACCTTGACATATGCACTCAGCTAGCATCAGAAGAAATGTGGTGGTGGGGGTGGGGGGGGGGGGGGGGGTGAACGGATCATGAAGAGCTTCCTCAAGCTGACTCCAGCGATACGTAAGGACCCACAAGGGAACTGGAGCTCCATTGACTGTGGCCATAACTAACCTTGGACTTGTAAAGTACCTGAGCCACAGCGCACTAGCTTGAAGAACTTATACTTATGTAGATTAGCACCAAACTATATTAAAGTGTGGGGAATAAAGCAATTCCTACTGGGATTTGAACTTAGATTAGCATTATGTGACCTACCATCTGGGAGCGAGCATTGCTTTATTTACTCCTTTTACATTACAACTGTCTTCACTTGGTCATTGCATTGTGGTAATGCCGCTTAAATGTGAATACTCCAACAAAGAGTTGTTGTGCAGGGTTCAGGTGCAATGATTTTCCATTTAGTGCCTGTCAGAGCTGAGAAGGGGAAGAAGGGGACTAGGGGGAAGGGAGTTAGGAGAGACCAGGGGGAAGGGGGTTGCATGTAGGAAGGGATCAGGAGGAAGGGGGTCAAGAGGGGAGTATGAGGGAGGTTGGAGGAGGACATCAGGAATACATTAACTGTTCAGATTATCACAAATGCTCAAATTGACAACAGCTCTCTCACAGGTGAGTCTGAGCCACAGTCGAGGAATGCTCACTCCAGCAATCCTAACCCTCTGGAGTCCAAGAATATGGCTTTCTTCTCTACTGATGCTGTGGAAGGTGTGTGTGTGTGTGTGTGTGTGTGTGTGTGTGTGTGTGTGTGTGGTGTGTGTGTGTGTGTGTGTGTGTGTGTGTGTGTGTGTGTGTGTGTCTGTGTGTGTGTGTGTGTGTGTGTGTGCATATGTGTGTGTGCATAGGTGTGTGTACCTAGATGTATTGTCAGCGCATATGTGTGTGTGTACATGCATGCATGTGTGACTATGCTGACCCTAACATTAGTGTGTGCACAGAGCAGCATCTACATGTGAATCATCACACCTTCACAGGTGTGCCTCACCCTGACTGCCCTCCCTCCCTCCCTCCCTCCCTACATCCCTCCCTCCCTCCCTCCCTCCCTCCCTCCCTCTGTTATGTTCTAAGAGAGCTCTCACAAAGACACCATGACTATTACAAAAGAGCATAATGCAATCGCAATGCGCATGCGCGTACAGATATGCATATACATATACAATAAGATACTACAGTTTCCTCCCCCCTAAAATTCAGACATTCAGAGCTCTTCAATGAGGCGCCGCGGAGGCCTTGATGGCCTAGTAGAGTGTCTCCTAGGTGGTGACATGTGGCTCTCCTGAGTTGTGCCAGTGGTATCAGTTTCCGGCCCAACAATGCCTCTGGTGCCAGTGGTACCAGTTTCTGGCCTGCCAATGTCTCTAGTCTTCTCAACAGTCCTTCCTAGGCTAGATCTTGGCTGTAAATCAGACCCCGGTGGACCAGTTGTTGTAACATCTGTCGCTTCCTGTTGTGCTGCTCTTGGCTGAGTATTTCCTTGCAATGGTGTCAGTGGCTTCCTTGTTGTACATGGATCAAACTGCTCTGTGACATCTGTAGTCTCTTGTGGTACATCAGGGAAGTCCTGTACCAATGATTCAGACCGACTCAGTAAATGATCAACATGTACTTTCCTCTGTGAGCCCCCTTGAGTGCTGACAGTGTAGTGCAAAGGACCAACTGTTGACAGTATGGTACCTGGCATCCACTTGTAGGGAGCATTTGGTCGGAAATCTCTGATCCACACACGTGCACCTGGAATAAACAATCGTGGGACAGGTAGTCCTTCCTGTGGTTGCAACTGCTCTCTAACCCTCTCACTCATACAAGGTAAGACGAACGACAGTCGGGTACGAAGAGCACGTCCAAATACAATTTGAGCTGGTGATCTCCCAGTGGTGGAATGAGGAACATTGCGGTATGTACGCAAAAATTCAGACAAGGAAACCCCAACTCGTACGTCCCAATTCTGCTTTGACAGCCACTGTTTGACATTCTTCACCATGTTCTCAGCTAGTCCATTCGTTGATGGATGATAAGGAGCTGATCGTCTGTGGAGAACGCCGTTATGTGCCAAGTACTCAGAAAATTCTTTTGATGTGAATTGTGGACCATTGTCGGAGACCAGAATTCGAGGAAAACCATGTGTCGCAAAGATGTCCTGCATCACTTCAATGGTATACTGAGAAGTCGTGGACGACATGACTCTAACTTCAGGCCATTTGCTATAAGCATCTACCATCACCAAAAATGTCTCTTATTCCATTCCCCAAAATCCACATGGACCCGGTCCCATGGTGCACTTGGATACTGCCAAGGATGACGTGGTGCTAACTCCGGCATCGATGCTACCCTTTTGCATTGATCGCAAGAAGCCGCCAAGTCTTCTATATCTTTGTCTAACTCAGGCCACCATATATAGCTTCTTGCTAGTGCTTTCATTCTACTGATACCTATGTGACCTTGGTGTAATTCTTCAAGCAGTTTATGGCGCAAAGATTTGGGTATAATCACCCGCTGACCCCACAGTAAAAAATCATCCTGACAGCTCAACTCATTCTGTCTCCTGAAATATGGCTTGTAACTTTCTGCCAGAGATGAAGGCCATTTACCATGACGAACAAATTGAAGTACAGTTGACAAGTCCTTGTCTGTTCTAGTGCCCTTAGAAATATCTGTAGCAGTCACTGGTAGTGAAGACACGTCCATAGCTAAGATGTCATTGCCCTTGGCTACTGTTGCCTGAGCTGGCAACCGTGACATACAGTCGGCACACACATTTTCTGACCCTGGAATATACTCAATTTTATACTGATATGCCCCTAATATTATTGCCCATCTCTGCATACGTGCTGCAGCTAGTGTCGGAATGCCTTTGTCATGCCCAAAAATGGTGCACAATGGTTTATGGTCTGTAACCAATACAAACTCTCTGCCGTAAACATACTGATGAAACTTTTTACCGCAAAAACAATGGCTAGTGCCTCCCGTTCTATTTGGGCATACTTCATTTCTGCCTGTGACAATGTTCTAGAAGCATAAGCAATAGGTTTTTCTTGACCTCCTATAACATGCACTAAACAAGCACCAACACCATATGATGATGCGTCACAGTAAACCTTTACCGGCTTTTCAACATCATAGTGCACTAAAGTAACGACCTCACACACCAACCTCTTAGCTTCTTTAAAGGCTTTCTCATGGCAAGCAGTCCATCCCCATTTTTCATCCTTCTTGAGCAACTGATATAAGGGGTGAAGCACACTAGACAACGCTGGCAAGAACCTTGCATTATAAGTCATCAATCCCAAAAAGGACTTTAATTCCGACTTGTTTCGCGGAACTGCAGCATTCTGAATTCCTTCTACTCTCTCCTTGGTTGGTCTAATTCCTTCTGATGAGACGTTGTGACCCAGAAATTCCAGCGATTCTTGGAAAAATCTGCACTTTGGCAGATTCGCACGTAACCCATACTGCTGAAGACGTTTGAAAAACAGCACGCAAATTCTGTTCATGCTGTTGCCTTGTTTTTCCGGTCACCAATATATCGTCCATGTAGTAGACGACCTTCTTGCAGCCTTGCAACACCAGTGACATAGCCTTCTGCCACATGGCAGGGGCGGTAGCTATTCCAAAAGGTAAGCGGCAGTAGCGGAATAACCCCAAATGTGTGTTGATCGTAAGAAGTGGTCTATGACTTTCAAGCACTTCCATCTGTTTATACGCTCGAGCCAGATCTATCTTTGAGAAGGATTCCCCTCCTGCTAAGGTGGAGAACATTTCGTCCACAGTAGGTAACGGAAAAGTCTTAGGACAGAGATGTGGATTAATAGTCATTTTGAAATCAGCACATATTCGAATATTGCCATCCTTCTTTCTTGCAATGACAATAGGGGCTGCCCAGTCACTCCTTTCCACTGGCTCCAGCTCTCCCTCCTTGACTTGTTGCCTTATCATCTCTTCCACCTGTTCCCTTAATGCAAATGGCACTGGTCTGTACTTGCAAAACACCGGGACTGTGCCCTCTTTCAGTTGAATCTCAGCCTTGGTTCCTTTCAATAGCCCCAACTTTTCATCCATTACATCCGGGAACTCGTTCAACAAGTTTACACTGTGGATAGCATGTATCCTGGAACTATCTGCTTTGTTACTCCTTAGCATTTTAGACCAGTCCAAACGAAGCTTACACAACAAATCACGGCCCAGCAAGGGAAGTTGCTTGTCTGCATTTTCCACAACGATGAAGCAGCCTTCTGCTGACTGGTTTTCGATCGAAACCCTTGCTCTCAACTCTCCCAAGGTAGGAAGGATGGTTCCATCGTATTGACGGAGCACTATTGACGTTGGTTGCAGATTTACTTGTTTCAGCTTTTGCCTGTACGTCCTCGCTGGAATTGTGGATACTTCTGCTCCTGTATCAACTTCGAATTTTACTATACTACCATTGATGTCCACATCAGCAGTTAGCTTGGGATATCTATCCCTATTAGCTACTCTATGTACACATACTGGCGCCTCTTCATCACTGGTTTGGCAATCACTGAGGTCCTCATCTGGTTCCACTAAATGTGCCTTACGAGCTGCATGACGTGTATCCCCCTTGTGACGTCCTGCTGACAACTTGCTTCTACATACTCTGGATAGGTGACCCAGTTTTCCACAGGAATTGCAGGTTTTATCCTTATGAAAGCATGTAGATGCTGAGTGGCCCGTTCCCCCACATCTGTAACAACTGTCCTTATTCTTGGAGGCGAACACTCTATGGGCAGCTGCATCGTCAAGTTTACTTTCTGCTGTAGAATTCCCTATTTCCCGTATACTCTGTGTCTCCTTATGGACAACTTCCATTGAACGACTTTTATCCAAGGCTTTTGCTAGCGTCAAATCACTTATGCACAGCAGCTCCTGTTGTATGTGCTGGTCCTTTAGACCACAGACAAATTGATCTCTCAACGCCGTATCCAAATACGCCTCAAACTTGCAGGTCTTCGCCAAGCTGCGTAGCTGAGACATATATTCTACAACACCTTCGTCGTCTCTTTGGAGGCGCTTAAAAAAACGATATCGCTCTGCTATCTCAACTATTGCAGCACTGGTTTGACTTTTAAGTTGAGCCACTATCTCGTCAAGGGAGAGTTCGGAAAGTTTCTTTGGGCTCACCCAGGTCTTTAGCTTCAGATACATCGTCTGCCCAATCCTTGTGAGGAATAGCGCCTTTTGTTTTCCTTCAGTTATGCCATGGGCAATGCAAAAATAGTCGAATCGCTCTTTATAGTCATCAATCTGCTCTAACGTTGGGTCAAACGGTTCTACGCCACGTGAAAGTTCCATTCTGTACACCCTCGTCGCCACTGTTATGTTCTAAGAGAGCTCTCACAAAGACACCATGACTATTACAAAAGAGCATAATGCAATCGCAATGCGCATGCGCGTACAGATATGCATATACATATACAATAAGATACTACACCCTCCCTCCCTCCCTCCCTCCCTCCCTCCCTCCCTCCCTCCCTCCTCCCTCCCTCCCTCCCTCCCTCCCTCCCTCCCTCCCTCCCTCCTCCCTCCCTCCCTCCCTCCCTCCCTCCCTCCTTGTGCTCAAGGTATGCCTCACACTGACTGCCCAACGCATGAAGGCCAATAACTGTCTGGTCCATACACTGGAGGCAGTGGAGACATTGGGAAGTACCTCTGTCATCTGCTCCAACAAGACAGGGACACTCACAGAGAACAAGATGACTGTGAGTGAAATAATGACTTACCATTTCTGAAATTGTACATTAATTGGCAGGGAAAGCATGTATTTACTACATGTATTACAGATGGTGTGTGTGTTGTATGTGTGTGTGTTGTGTGTGTACACATGTGCCTCCTGTGTGTATGTGTGTTTGTAAATAGTATGTGGACTGTGTAAGGGTATGCATGAGTGCATGCGTGCATTAACATTATGCACATGTGTGTATCATAAATAGATGCATAATACATTTACATTAAGTACAGTTGCGTCTCGTACATGTACGCACCATACATGCAGGCACAGAGTTGGTGTGCATTTAAAATACTTCAATGAGGAGAAAAACATGTTTAAAATGCCGATGAAATTGAAAGATGCACCCAGTAAGTTTTGCTTCTCAATACAGCCCACCTGTGGTACGGGGGAGTGGTTCACAATGCAAGTATCCATCCTGATCTTCGCCCTCCCAACACCAATAATCTACTCCCAGAGCCCCCCCCCCCCCCCCCCCCCCCTCAAAAAGGGGGAACTCCAGAGAGAAGATGGGTAAGATAAGTATCTTATTAACTTACGATAATAGTTGACCAGACCAAGAAATGATTGCAGCTCACCAAGATCAGTTGGAGGGGGAGCATTGAGAACCGCTTGAACCTTCTCTGAACTGGTATGCATTCCTTCCTTGTCGATCGCCTACCCCAGGTATTCTACTGATTCCTCCAAGAATCGACACCTCGATAGATTGACTTTTAACCCAGACTCTCGGAGTCGGAGAAACACCTTCTGAAGGTTTGCAACTTGCTTCTCAGTTGTGGACCCAGTTATCAAAATGTCATCAGCATAATAGATAACTCCAGTCAAACCTTGAAGTATAGTGTCCATGGCTTTTTGAAAAACAGCGGGTGCTGAACTTGCACCAAATGGTAGACGATGATACTGATATAGCCCTTTATGTGCGTTGATCACCAGGTACTGCTTGACCTCCTCATCCAGAGTCATTTGCAGGTACGCATCAGCCAGATCTATTGTTGTGAATTGTTCTCCACCTTCTAGAGATGTGGAAAGGTCTTCTGCCTTAGGTAGTGGATATTGCTCCACCTGAAGCTTTAGGTATTGTGTTTTTGGACCTACCTCCAGTCTCTCAAGCATGGCCGCCTCACATATTCAATGATGGGCTCACTTTATCTGGTTACTGCTATACTATTCAGTATAACCCCACGGCTCAACATGGGAATGTGGATGCGTTATCCAGACTACCACAGGCCACTGATACCGATGCGCTGTGTTTGGAACAAGATGCATGTGTATGCTGTACAGAGAGCTGTGAAAAGTTATCTATCACAGCCAAGGACATCCACCAGGACCCCTCTTTTGAGTCAGGTTCTGCACTACACTGTACATAGTTGGTCTAATGGAGAATTCCCTGCAAACAAACCTGATACCTTTTAATTTCCATCAACATGAACTACAATGACTGCCTACTGGGGCATGCGAGCCATAATCCCAGAAAGATTTCATCAGCAGGTGTCATCAAAGTCATCCTGCTATTGTTCAGATGGAATCTATGCCAAGATATATGTCTAATGGCCGGGGATTGACCACGATATTGAGGCCTTAGTAATAGGCTGCGTCTCTTGCTATCAGAGTAGAGATTGTCCTCAGACAGCCCCTTTACACCCCTGGGGGTATCCCCTGCAATTCTTGGCATATAGGTTATAGATTTCGCGGGCCCTTTCTGTGGTCATATGTGGTTCATTGTAGTGGATGCTGGTCAGAGGTTGTTGCCATGATTAAAAAAACCACGACCAAGATTGTACAAGCATCAATGTTTAATCTCCCACAATCCTTATGTAAGGATGGCCATCCTTAAATAAGAATGATTGTCGATTTCTAAAGGAATGAAGCACACTTGGTGTATGTACATGTACCTTCAATTGCAGTTGTAGGGTGCTGGTAACAAGGGGTCAACGATGTTAAAACACACTGGTAGTTGCGAGCTCGTTGTCTATCCGTTACAGGCCTTTATGGAACATATAGTATAAAATGAAATTCCTGAGTGTTATCAAATGCGCTGGAGGAAAACCCTTTGCCTACATAAATAGAAAGAACAAATTGATATAACGTTTCAAATTAAGGTATATATGGTCACTCCCAAGTACTCAGTAAACACCTAGCGATTTGTCGCCATACAGGATTGTACGTTGCTGCAAAAAGCGATCCTGTATAAATTCATGGCATCGAATAGGCATTTACTGAGTATTTTTGGGAGTGACCATATACCTTTGAAACATTATACCAATTTGTTCTTCTTCATGAACGTGGGGTCAGTGTACCTTTAGAGCACTCCACGTCCCAATCAGTCAAAATCATTGGAATATGATTTTATATCACGAAATTGATGCAAACCTCTAATTACTGGACCGCAAGTTTAGTCATTTGGAATATGCGTCACCGCGCATATAAATATCTAAACTTCTAAACTTCAAATGGCCGAATGCTCAAACTTGTTTGGAATTTTACTACCTTGTACGATTCGGACTGAATTCTATCCCCTCATTCCCAGTTGCCTTATTTATATTTTTACTTGGTTTTCGCTTTAAAAATCTAAATTTTAAACTCCCGATACTCAACGGTTCAAATATTTAGAAATTTAGGTTTTTAGTTGTATCTCGCATATATATCCATCGTCCAAGCCTCGGTTAGAGACTTTGAAAATTTTCATGACTTTTGGTGCAAAAATCAAACTTGGTCGAGTTCAATCCCGAAGATGTCAAATCTGTTTATGTATTTGGTTTATCTATATCCTCGTCTGTCCGGTTCCAGGAACCCACGCCGCTGAAGTTAATTGGGCTGAAGCTTTGTGAGAATAAAAAAGAAGTACGCAAGCCTGAGCTAAACGGTTACGTGCCGGGTATACGCGGGCTTCAAAGTTAGTGCCAGTGGCATCGTAGCATTTTGTTGGTGAAGGCACACACTGATGGCTGCTATGCACATATGCATCCCTGTCACAGTTGTCTAAATAATCTATGGTTTTTCCAGCAAACATGACAAGGAATGTGTGGGTGTGTGTATCTGTGTGTACATGTACACGTACAGGTTTGCATTTGCAAATGCAGCCAGCATTATGGTATGTAATGGTATTGTGTGTGTGTGTGTGTGTGTGTGTGTGTGTGTGTGTGTGTGTGTGTGTGTGTGTGTGTGTGTGTGTGTGTGTGTGTGTGTGTGTGTGTGTGTGTGTGTGTGTGTGTGGACTATGTGTGCAAGGGGTTCATGTATTAATTTGTGGATTACTTGATTGGCTTACCTTTGGACTGTGGCCACACCCTCTTACATATTATGCTATCAGCTTGCTTTTAAAAAATGCAGTATTCCATGATGACCACACCCACCGAGCCCTCAATAATACTGTGGTTTGAGGAAATCAAATCTGGCCATGGTATAGCACTCGACATACGTGCCAATGCTCTGTAAGGCAATTTCGTTGCCTTACAGACTAAAAATCAAGCAAATGGATGCTTAATGCAGCTCATCCAGGATGGATGGGTTGTTGATATCTGATGGATAAACAACCTTGCTTGTATAGTACCTGCATTAGACCTTCAGCAGTAGTCAACTAGCTGCCACACCCCCTGCATGAGACAATCCATTCCATTTGATGTATACTCTATCTACCCTCCAGGGATTGTTCCAGTTGTAGCCATTACCACTTGTCTTTGACATGCTTTTGGCTTAGACTACTAACCTAGTTTGTCTATAATCTCATCACCTCTCTTTCCCACAACCATAAATACCTAAATATCGAACCTAATTTCCTACACAGCCATGCCAGAAATTATAGTAGGGGATTGGAAGTTGATCATGCACGTTCGCTATACCTATGCACAGAACATCCGAGGTAGTGTTAATATTAATCACACCTCTGAATTTATGGATTTTGGTGAAGGACCATTGGATTTGGAGTTGTCTCTCTTACAAAGAAAGCCGAAAAGTTTATTGTAACTTGATCAACAAATAAATGTAGCTCTATGAATATGCCGAATTTGACAATGCAGTCTTTTTATGTTAGCCAAATTCATATCCGCTATTTTTTTTGCTTCAAACTAGTGAAAGGATGGATTTTTTTTTTCCTGGATAACTGCTCGCTACCTGTTAAAGCTTTAGTTTCTTTTTTGTGCTTTAAATTGTAGTATTGTGCATTGATGAAGGTTTTAACTTTTAAGAGTGTTCCTTGCCGGATGTTTTGCTGCAAGATCCTGAAAACATGATTTGTTACACAGGACACAGCTTGAAGTTGTGTTGTGTGGTTACTATAATGCAGCTTGAAACTGACGCCAATATTTATGTATACATTCTGCGATAGAGAAAAGTGGTTCCCAACAAGTGTTCAAGTGTCCCACTTGTGAACAAAACATGAACATCCCAGTGGGAGGGGCCAGTGGTCTCCCTCAGAACCTCGATCTTGGATATGAAGTGGAAGTAGCTGCTTGTGTCCAAGATTACAAGTAACAGTGACATATTTTTTTATGAATGTATAGATGGACGCAATGGTACACACTGTCATCTCATCTGCCCTGAACACCACAAGTGCAGCAGAAAGCTTTTCAAGCACACTGTAACAGTCATAGGCTTTCACTTTAGCTGGTCTGTGTACTGTGGAATTCTTCCTAGCCTAAATTTTGATCCACCCATGCCTGAAAACAAAATTAATTTTAAACCATAAACGTGACCCAAAATGTATATTGGCGTTTTGACCGTACTAAATATTGGTGTCAGTTTCAAGCTGCATTATAGTAACCACACAACACAACTTCTGTGTCTTGTGTAACAAATCATGTTTTCAGGATCTTGCAGCAAAACATCCGGCAAGGATCACTCTTAAAAGTTAAAACCTTCATCAATGCACAATACTACAATTTAAAGCACAAAAAAGAAACTAAAGCTTTAACAGGTAACGAGCAGTTATCCAGGAAAAAAAAATCCATCCTTTCACTAGTTTGAAGCAAAAAAAATAGCGGATATGAATTTGGCTAACATAAAAAGACTGCATTGTCAAATCCAGCATATTCATAGAGCTATATTTATTTGTTGATCAAGTTACAGTAAACTTTTTGGCTTACTTTGTAAGAGAGACAACTCCAAATCCAATGGTCCTTCACCAAAATCCATAAATTCAGAGGTGTGATTAATATTAACACTACCTCGGATGTTCTGTGCATAGGTATAGCGAACGTGCATGATCAGCTTCCAATCCCCTACTATAATCTCTGGCATGGCTGTGTAGGAAATTAGGTTTGATATTTAGGTATTTATGGTCGTGGGAACGAGAGGTGATGACAAACTAGGTTAGTAGTCTAAGCTAAAAGCATGTCAAAGACAAGTGGTAATGGAACAATCCCTAGGAGGGTAGATATAGTATACATCAAATGGAATGGATTTACACATGCAACAATTGCAGGGGGTGTGGCAGCTAGTTGACTACTGCTAAAAGCCTAATGCAGGTACTATACAAGCAAGGTTGTTTATCCATCAGATACCAACAACCCATCCATCCTGGATGAGCTGCATTAAGCATCCATTTGCTTGATTTTTAGTCTGTAAGCCAATGAAATTGCCTTACAGAGCATTGGCACGTATGTCGAGTGCTATACCATGGCCAGATTTGATTTCCTCAAACCACAGTATTATTGAGGGCTCGGTGGGTGTGGTCATCATGGAATACTGCATTTTTTAAAAGCAAGCTGATAGCATAATATGTAAGAGGGTGTGGCCACAGTCCAAAGGTAAGCCAATCAAATACACCCACAAATTAATACATGAACCCTTGCACACATAGTCCACACACACACACACACACACACACACACACACACACACACACACACACACACACACACACACACAATACCATTACATACCATAATGCTGGCTGCATTTGCAAATGCAAACCTGTACGTGTACATGTACACACAGATACACACACCCACACATTCCTTGTCATGTTTGCTGGAAAAACCATAGATTATTTAGACAACTGTGACAGGGATGCATATGTGCATAGCAGCCATCAGTGTGTGCCTTCACCAACAAAATGCTACGATGCCACTGGCACTAACTTTGAAGCCCGCGTATACCCGGCACGTAACCGTTTAGCTCAGGCTTGCGTACTTCTTTTTATTCTCACAAAGCTTCAGCCCAATTAACTTCAGCGGCGTGGGTTCCTGGAACCGGACAGACGAGGATATAGATAAACCAAATACATAAACAGATTTGACATCTTCGGGATTGAACTCGACCAAGTTTGATTTTTGCACCAAAAGTCATGAAAATTTTCAAAATCACTTACCGAGGCTTGGACGATGGATGTATAAGCGAGATACAACTAAATTTCAAAATATTTGAACCGTTGAGTATCGGGAGTTTAAAATTTAGATTTTTAAAGCGAAAACCAAGTAAAATTATAAATAAGGCAACTGGGAATGAGAGAATAGAATTTAGTCCGAATCGTACATTCCAAACAAGTTTGAGGATTCGGCCATTTGAAGTTTAGAAGTTTAGATATTTACATGCACGGTGACGTATATTCCGAATGACTAAACTTCCGGTCCAGTAATTAGAGGTTTACATCAATTTCGTGATAGAAACTCATATTCCAAATATTTCAACTGATTGGGACGTGGAGTGCTCTAAAGGTACACGGACCCGCATAGTTGTAAGGGATTTTCAAAGCTGTTTATTCAAAGCTGGGAAAGTCTTGAACTCACCGAGTTTTAGGTTGAAACACCCAGAGCCTGGATTTTGTTCGCCAAATCCATGCAACCTAGACATTTCTCACTTTTTCCTGTGCACAAGTATGTATGCTACAACATAGTCACAGGCGCTAGCGGTACACATGCCAACGGCACGTGCAGCTGACTCTCTGACGCGCGGTATAAAATTTGGGCGTAGCCCGTCCGGCCACGCCCAACATAAAGCCATTCAGACTTCCCAATCCATCGTATGCTTAGCGACGGACTGCCAGGCGCGTAGAATTGAATCTTAAATGTACAAACTTTATTTTTTTATTTTTATTTTATTTTTTTTTAAAAAGAAGAAGCGATCGCTTCTAAAAGCAAATAAAATGTAAAGAGCTCCTTTCATATATTGGCCTAGGTCCCAGTTAACACTTCGCAGCTGTGCATTTATAGGGAGATCTGGGACATCAGTTACTAACGGCACCGTACATATGCCATATCATGTTCATTAAAACATATGAACTCACCAATATACCTAGTTAAATCTATGATATGAACCCGCAATGCCCACATGCATCATGCTTAGTACAATAAGCAGTAACAATATATAGGTGTTAGAATTCACCTAAACCTACGGTTGAGGACCTAAACACTCGTCATATTCGGCGTACTACTAAACTCAGAACTCAGTAATTTCCGGATGTTGTTGAGACAGTGTTGATAAATTCGATACATTTAGTGGTGAAAATTGGCTTAGTAGTCTGCCTACCTCCTTTATGAATATGCCGTTATTTGCGGGTTTTCCGCATAAAAGCAGATGTCCCCTGTAATCGAATACTGAATTTTGTGTGTTCAAAATTCCTTTTGTAAATGTGTAAACACCCATTAGACGTCGCGAATATATAGGATCGTTCTCTGGTACTGCTCGAATAAATATACGGAGTGTCGGATCGAGACAATCACTTGCCGTATAAATTATATCAGTGAATGCACGGAGTGCGCGTACACGTGCACCAGTCATCGTGCGTGTGTCGACGTCTACCCCCTCTGTGGCTGCTATTTGTCTGCTTAACGCGCGCCTGCATGCTGCCAGCAAATATGGAGGACTGCCAATAACCACAACTACGGGTCCACCGACAGCCGCATCACGAGACGGCCCAACTTCGTGTTTATATTAACGGACGACCAGGAGCTGGTACCGGACGGGGTTACCCACGGCATGAGGTACACCGTCCCCATGATGCAGACGTACGGTGCCACTCTGCAAAACTTCTTCACCAACACTCCCGTCTGCTGCCCCTCCCGTGCCACCTTGCACACGGGAAGGTACGCCCACCATTGGTACGTCCCGCGCGACGACGCCTGCATGTACATGGACGTGGCCAACCAGTCCTTCGCCCAGGCCAGCATGGGGGTGGTGATGCAGGGCCACGGTTACACCACGGGTTGCTTCGGGAAGACGGTGAACCTGGAGTTAGGGACCCCGTACTGCAATAAAACTACGGCTTCCGCGCTTCCAGGATGGAATTCTTCCTTTGCACTGTGCAACGAGTTAAGCTACATCGACAACGTGTGGAACGTCAACGGAACTATACAGAACACGATGGCCTACATGACCTCGGTGATCGGCAACGAAAGTCTCAGGTTCGTAGAGAGCAGCCTCCAAGCCGGCAGGCCGTTCTTTGCGTACATTGGGGTCCACGCCCCTCACTTAAGGTCCACGCCCGCCCCGTGGTACAAGGATGAGTTTCCCCACCTCACAGCTCCTCGTACCGAAAACTTCAACTTTAGAGGCTTTACGCACCACTACCTAGTAAGGAACCAGCCCCCGCTTTCGGATAAAACCGTGGCGGCCATAGACAGCCTGTACAGACACAGGCAACGCAGCCTCCTCTCAGTGGATGACATCATGGTGGAGGTCATCAAACTGTTAGAACACTATGACCAACTAGACACCACCTATGTGATATGGACCAGCGACCACGGCTACCAGCTCGGTCAGTTCAGGCTGCCCATGGAGAAGTTCCAGCCCTACGAGCACGTCATTCGTGTCCCCTTCTTCATCAGGGGACCGGGCATCGTGCAGAACGCCAGCCTGTCCTTCATGGCCAGCATGGTGGACGTCCTGCCCACTATCGTCGAGCTAGCTAGGGGGGTGGAGGGTGGGGCTACTGCTGACCCCTCCTCCTCAATGGACGGACACTCCTTCGCGGGTGCACTCGTACGCGGCAGTTCTTCATTCAGAGAGAAACATCTCGTAGAGTACTGGAGTGTTCTCTCCTCTGACCTTTTGACCGATATGGGGAATCACCCCTCCGACAGCTTGGAGAATCACCCTTCTGACAGATTCGAGAATTTCTCCCCCTCTAACCGCTTGCTCGATATGGAGAATAATACCTTTGTGGGCGTCCGGTTGCTCAATAACACCCATAACTACCTCTATGTGGAGTACTACGCTAACAGACATGAACAACTCTATGAGCATCCCGTAGAGTGCGAACTGTTTGACCTGAAGCTTGACCCCTGGCAGATGTGGAACCTCTGTGGTGTGCCCGAGGCCCAGGAGGGAGGACCCCTCAATACAGTCCTGAGGGAGCTCAGGGACCATCTCCACCTCCAGGTGAAGTGCTCTGGACAGCAGCTATGTGGATTGTGACCTCGCTGGATATTGTTGCACGCACGTATTATTTTTCATACATGGCCAGCAATTGACATCAGTTGTATGCTAGGTTAGGAATGGCTTTTGAATTCTGGTTTCACAAATCAATTTTCCATGCACATTTATATACGATTTTTCATCTTTCCAAAACAACAGGAAACTAATTGACTTTAACAAGTTATTTCTGAACACCACATGGTACCAGAGATAGTATATAGAGGGATTGGATATGAGCCCAATCAACAATAGGCTACATAACACTTGCAGAGGCTAACGATGTAAAATGGTATCATACAATTTAATTTTGTGCAGAAAGATTCAGATTACGTGTTGTGTAATAATGTATTGGAAAAAAAAAATCTTCGCATGAAAAAAAAATGTATTGAGGGGACACATCCATGTACATTACATGTAGCACTGTCCGTGTTAATTACTGGGATATCGCAGATAGTTTTTGCTGCGACTTTCCGCGTTAATGTTCTTCATAAACACTTTCCCTTGATATGCAACACATGTGCCATCCTCACAGTTGGTACAGCGCATCACTGTCTTGTCTTTTGATATGAACGAAGTGTTCGGAAGGTCACTTGGATCATGCATGTTTTAATTTATTTTTATGAGTATAAAATGATACAGTATCTTTCCTCTTGATAAAAGGATGTATTATTATTTATATTATAAGACAGCACACAAGCATCATACGAGCTCAGCTATCAAAACTAGCAGGCCAGCTGGATCAAGTGAGGATAGCCTGATTCCCTCATTAAAGTCAAGCTTAGTTTGCCATACATCTTCTGCTTCCACTGGAGGCTGAGCCCACTGCTCACCTCCAGCAGGTGCGCTGGAATGTTTCACGGGCCTTTTCTCCCCAACCACCATAATTTTCTACAACCAAGGGAATGCACTCACACTCAAAGTTCCTTACACTTCTGACTATTTCATCATTTAAAATTGGCATTAGATGTCCATGACAGAAGACAGAGAAGGCTGAATACATGTATTACATTACAAATAAAATGATAAAAACACAATAGTTTTTCTGCAAAAAAATAACACCCCCAAAATATTCTAGATACAATTGAGTAACAGTGTTCATTATAATTGCTACATAGTTATATATTTAACTACCTAGGAACTCAGCTATATAATATGACGAACTTTTCTTACCAACTGGGACAAGTGTAAAACACTTCATAAATCTCTTGGACTGACAATCCTGTCACGTTTCATACTAGCTATAGGTGACCATAAAAGGCCAGACATTTTGTCTGTTTCTCATGAATGAAATGTCATTCATATAGCATTTGCAAGCATATGGTCTTGTATCATGGTGTTTTTATAATTATCCTGTAGCTTGAGATGTACTTGAAAAAAGTCTTACAAACTCCAAAGTATAAGGATGCAGTGCTGAATTTTCTTCCGAAACAAACTGCTTGCTTTTACAAGTGAATCAATTTCAGTACAACTATAATACGATAAAATGTCTATGTCTATCCATTTACAAAACACCTTCCATACTTGTCTATTTTAGGCAGTACATAAACTTTCACATCATATGTCACTTTACAGAAGTCCAAAAGTTGCTGATAGAAAACATCATCACATTGCATTTGCTAGATCAAAGTAGTTTAATTGGCCACATTAATTGTCACATTTTCTTGATCGATTTTATTTTAAAATTCAAACCTTTTTTCATGTTGCGTGGACAACATCAACTCTACTTGTTCAATACTGTGCTGCATGATTCATCTCTGTTTCTGTCACAGACTAACTTCATTACCATTATCTGCAGTGTAAAGGATAAATGTAACACAAGCTTGTGTGTTCGTTTATCCTTAACCTAAGGGTGGTTTGCTTGTTATTTAATTGCATGAATGATTTGGCCTCAAATCTGAATTTTTTTTTGGGTGGGTGGGCTTGGTGATGAATGGGTTTGCTGGTTGGGAGTGGAATGGGTTTGGTGGGTGTTTGTTGGGCAGGGAATAATAAGTTATGGCATTGAGAAATCATATCAGTGTTCGCAATGAAGTTAGAGATGTCATTGGCAATCTGGTATCCATAGTTTACAAGGAAGTACTAGAACAGTAGAGCAAGAGGCAAATTATGCTAAAGGTTGTACTTTGCCCAGAACTCGGCTGGATATTTCACGCGGTGCATATCCAACAATTGCACCACCCTTCTTGATGCAGACGGCACGTAGATCACAGGCTCCCTGCATACCTCTAGCTGTTTCGAATTATAGGGTTCCAAATAGCTTTGTAAATGTGATGCTCTCGTATGACAATTTCTACATACAACATATAGCCATTTGCCATGATAGTTTAGTTCTTTCTATCATATACTGGCGACACATAGTGCATCTTGAATCATTGCAATGTCTCAAGTTACCAATAGTAATATAAGCAGTAGCTAATTTACATCAGTATAAATTTTAATAACATTTTGTTGGGGGTAAGTAGGGTCACTTCAAATGCTGTTTATAAATATCCAAAAATGAACGTTTACCATCCAATCCAGCAATGGTTGAAGTTGTAACATGCAGTTAAATGACCACAATACGATGCAATTACAATTGTTCAAAGACTGATTCACAAGTCCATTAATTTATATCATGTTGTTAACTGACTTGATAATCAATTCTCTCCACGTTACTGTGTCCAATCAGAATTCAAATACCATGTGATTAAAATTGTGCATACATCAGGAGCTGAAGTGAGCTAGTGATGAGTCTGAAATCAGCTCTGAAGGACACCGGTACACTGGAAACATTTTTCGTGTTTATAAAAAAACAAAAGCATAGAGAACTTTGTATTGCGGCAGTTACTGGGAAGAAGAAAATTCCATCAGTGTGGTGAAGTCAACATGTGCCAATACTCCAAATGTTGATGTCAGCTGTGAGTGCAAGGTGAGGTAGGGAAAGAACGATTAGTGGTTGGATGTGGTAAGCTATACATGTATAATATAAGGCTACAAGAAATTAACTTATTCATGCTCTCTTTACTTTGAAGGCAATAAGTCTGATGTATGAACATGGAGAGCCAGGGGAGCAGGCTCCCATTTCAAGAGACAATGAAGATCAGAGTAATCTACATGTACACGTATAGGATTTTGATTTACAATTGTTCAGATGCTGTGTGTGGGAAAGAAAACGAATCCTGAGTGGGCAGTGATTGCTCCAGGAGGGGCTTTTTTTATTTTACAGAGTGCTTGGTTTTCTAAAAACACTGCCGCAAACAGCGACGATTTTAATGAGTGTATTCGCGTCGTGTATAGCACTCAAGCATAATTCACGTTGAACCCTGAGAATAAGAAGATCATTTAGAAAGAAAAGCGGGTTTGATATAAGATTTTGTTGTGATTTAGTCCCTTAGCAGTCAAGTAGATGGATAGCTCGCATGCACAAAACCGTAGGCCGATGGTAGGCTACACCGCCCACTTTGAACAGCAGAGCAGATCACGGAGTATAGGTGATAATTCGCTATTATCTATAATAAAAATAAAGCCTGCCAATCTATGTTCAAGGTATCACCTGTGCATTGTGCGAACGAGAGCATCTTTGTATACTACAAATTTCTTCGCTGCCGGGCAACCAAACCAAACAATACGCGTCACATTTGCAAAAAAATAAAAAATAAAAATAAATAAACCCTGCTCCCAACGTCATAATGACGTTTTTTTTTTTTTTTCCTTCCCAAAATGGCCACAACGTTTCCTAAGAAATTAAAATAAATAAAACAACAATGTTAGAACACCCATGTGAATTGAAGAATAACCCATGCACAGGAGTTTAAGTCCACTTTCTTATCATTGATAACGGCCGCCCCGCCTTCTTCGCCATATTGATACACATGGGCGGTGTTTGATGCTCACTATATATTCATTATTGAACGTAATTATGCACCACAGTTCTACACGTACTGCGGGCCGCAAACTTCTCTAAACAGCACGTGGAGACCGAGAAATGAAATGGAGGTACAAGAACAAACCTGTCCCATAGCGTAGACTTTGTCTCACGTACCTGTACACATTCAACAGGAGACCAGACCTTTGCAGAGCGACGAACAGCCCTCCTACGACAGTGGGCGAGGAAGAATACAGAAACCGACGTTGGAAAATCTGAGGAGAGAGATTCAGATGGTAGGACGACTCGGGATCGATCGACCCTGCGCGGGCTTTTGTGCAACCATAGATACACCTAGCAGCGCACAGCGAGTTTTGTACGCACCGTACAGGACGGCATTATTGCCATAGGACTCCTAGCAATCGAAAACGCACACCGTCACTCTTTAGAACCATGTTTTTGTTCGTTTTGTTGCTATTGGTGCGGTCAGGATATACTGCCTTGCAGCATGCAGCCACACATGTCAAGTGGCAGTGCAAATGAGCATGCAGTTGCTCACCACTCTTATGGCTGTGGTGTGCACTAAATTGAAACATAGGAGTCTGATAGCGATGTGGGCTTCCTGGTTCTAATCGTGTGTGTGTGTGTGTGTGTGTGTGTGTGTGTGTGTGTGTGTGTGTGTGTGTGTGTGTGTGTGTCACTGCACACATACATGGTTGTGACTTGGGCATGTGTGTGGACTAACAGTGGGAGAGACACAATGTTTTTCGTTTCAATATCACCAGTTATTTACACATGCATTCTATTTCCATTTGCAGCTAAGTGTATTGTGACTTTGAATTCATGTGACCAGTTTGTTGAGTTCACTGCCACCAAGCTCTGGATTACACATTTCTTATTGACCCCCACCACACAGGATGAGCATCTGGTCCCCCTGGAGGAGCTGTTCACTAGACTGGAGGTGGACCCTGAGAGTGTAAGACTATGCTAGCGTTATGGAGATGGATATTCATGTAGTCATGGTGATGTAGTGTGTACAGTGCCCGATTTGTGTACTGTAGGAATGGCATATTTGATGATAGGATGCAGTGTGTTGTCGCCTGGTCCTCTCCACTTTTACTAACTGTATCACCAATATCCTGCCTTTGTCGATGACCATTTACATGGCAACACCCACATCAAGCCCCACCCACATAAGACCACACCCATCTCCCCCACAGGGTCTTTCGGACGATGTGGTTCACTTTAGGCAGAGGAGGGACGGTCCCAACGCCATAACCCCGCCCAGACAGCTCCCGGAGTTCCTCAAGTTCCTCAAGAACCTGGTGGGAGGGTTGCCCTCCTCCTGTGGGCGGCGGCCATCATGAGTGTGGTGGCCTATGGCATCCAGCAGGCCACCAGTGATGGTGGAGATCAGAGCAATGTAAGTGTGTGTGCCAACGTTGTAATGTATGTGGAAGTGATGTCACATGCTCCTGTGGCACTGCATTGTATGGGTGCCTGTAGTGCTGTGAGTGAGTGCGTGTATTAGTCATCTGAGTGCACAACTATTGCTTCCTCACAACGTGGATGTGCCAAGGAGGAAGAGAAGGTAGTGGTTTTGATAAGAGCTAGTCCTACCGGTCTAGGTTTTGTTAAAAATGAACAACACACCACACACCACAAGATGTTTACCCTTTTGTAGTTTACTGGTCATCAAAACATGACATATGATGGAGTCTGAATGATGACTGCACTTTCCTACTGATTGAACTTAGCACATACACATGTATTTTGTGCTATTAAGAGTCACCTCTCACATGTTGAGGTATGCAGCATTTTGTCACTTGTCTCTTCTTGTTATATCATTTGTATTCACGGGTTTGAAATATTCATGGCTCTGTAAGAAGAAAGATATGTCCATGTCAATTGAATCTTTCATTTCTTGAGACTGGGATATTTATTGTTTAAGCCACATCAGTATTTTAGTGAGCGCTTCGTGTACAATGTGATGTGTTGGTTGGTTGGGGAATATGTCTGATTTAGGGAGTGGCTCTGCCATCCAATGACCTTCTCCCCTTCTCATTACACAGCTGTTCCTTGGAATCATCCTTGTGGCCCTGGTGCTGGTCACAGGAATGTTCACATACTACCAGGTGTGGAGAGAGAGAGAGAGAGAGAGAGAGAGTGGTGTGTGTGGTGTGTGTGTGTGGTGTGTGTGTGTGTGTGTGTGTGTTGTGTGTGTGTGTGTGTGTGTGTGTGTGTGGGAGCTATTCTTGTGTTCTCTGTTGTACTGCTATCACACATGGTAGTTGGCACAGCTCATTGGGTATTAGCAATTTTGTCACATATCTTAAAACACTTCTAATTTGTGGAACAGTGCAAAACTGATGCTGTAAAATTGTATGTCCTTTTCTTATAGATTGACAAACATAAATTTAGTGACCTTTCCCTCTTTATCCCCTCCCTCCTCTTCCCTCTTTATCCCCTCCCTCCTCTTCCCTCTTCATCCCCTCCCTCCTCTTCCCTCTTTATTCCCTCCCTTCTCTTCCCTCTTTATCCCCTCCCTCCTCTTCCCTCTTTATCCCCTCCCTCCTCTTCCCTCTTTATCCCCTCCCTCCTCTTCCCTCTTTATCCCCTCCCTCCTCTTCCCTCTTTATCCCCTCCCTCCTCTTCTCTCTTTATCCCCTCCCTCCTCTTCCCTCTTTATCCCCTCCCTCCTCTTCCCTCTTTATCTCCTCCCTCCTCTTCCCTCTTTATCCCCTCCCTCCTCTTCCCTCTTTATCCCCTCCCTCCTCTTCCCTCTTTATCCCCTCCCTCCTCTTCCCTCTTTATCCCCTCCCTCCTCTTCCCTCTTCCCACCATCCAGGAAGCAAAGAGTGAACGGATCATGAAGAGCTTCCTCAAGCTGACTCCAGAGGTACGTAAGGACCCACAACAAGGGAAATTGGAGCTCCATTGACTGCGGCCATAACTGCATTCCCGCTC